>PVIJ01000305.1:266842-318139 GCA_004024925.1 Scalopus aquaticus
GCTGAGTGTCTCTCTCCCACCCAGCCTCCCTATAGTCCTGTTATAAGTGAAACCATTCGATATTTTTCTTTTTCTTTCTGGCTTATTTCACTGAATGCGATTCCCTCTAATTCCATCCATGTCGCTGCAAATTGCATGTGTTTATCTTCTTTCCATGCTGAATAGTATTCCATTGTGTATATGTACCACATCTTACCACAGGTATTCTAATAGGAGTCAGCCATGATGTATTTTTAAGTTAAAAAAAACACTTCATAATGCAGCATGATTCTGTTTTTGTAAGAAAAAAGTATGTATATATCTATACCTCATACATAACTCTACATAAGCAGAAGTTGATACATGCAGAAGTTAAGTGATGAGGTTACAGATTATTTTAATTTTCAAGGTGATAAGGTAAACAAGTGCTTTGTAATATTTTTCTTTATGCAACTATATTTCCTAGTTTTTCTACAATAAAAGCAAAGTTACTTAGAATTGTTCTTTTAGGGCTTCTCTTTTGTCAGTCATTTAAGCATTTTGTCTGTGAGAGAATATATTTTTATTAGGACTCAGTTTTCCTTTGTTTCAAAACAATCATTTTTTTTCATTTCCTGTTTTTTACTTTATCTTTTAGTGATTCAGTAAACATATTTATATGACCTCTATATTTAAAATTTTCTATGTAGCCTGGAGTAGGAACAAAAATTGCTGAAAAGATTGATGAATTTTTAGCGACTGGAAAATTGCGTAAACTGGAAAAGGTAAAATTTTTACTTATTTGTTTGCTTACTTGATTATAGTGTCTATCTTTATGGCAGCTGTCATGTAGCACCATTGAAGGGTGATTAATGTTACTCTGAGGAGACTTGGAAGGAGAGGAGTGAAATTTATGGCTTTCGATGTTTTAGTTTTATATATTGTTTCAGTAAAATATTCATTTATTTCGTGTGCATTTAAGAGACTGTTAGCATCTATGATAAAATAAGCTCTTTATTTTTAGTACCATTCAGAAGGGAGATTATAAACTTAGGTTAAATGACTATTATCTTTTAGAATGTCTGTGCTTAAACTGTCCCAAGCATATTTATGGTTTTATTTCACCCTGATGATAGTAATTAGATAACTTCTGGTCTTTTATAATAAGCCTTTTAAAAGTATTGGATAATTTAGAGATGAGACGTCATTTGCTGCTCTGTAATTCACCTATAACCAGTTAGGTTATATATGAAAACATCTGTGTGGGTTATCCAGGCAAATATAAATAACTCTTCCAGTCTCTTAGCAGATGACATATTTCCAATAAGATCATTTGAGTCCTTAAAGCATTCCTAAATCATTGTTAGACTTTATTTTTCCTTAAAGATTCGGCAAGATGACACAAGTTCATCCATCAATTTCCTCACTCGAGTTACTGGCATCGGGTAAGAACTATTTTTTAAAAAGTCACAATAGTAGCGTTAATTTTATTTTATGTCAACCAAATTAAAGTGCATGTACTTTCCCTTCAAAATCTGTAGCTTTCCACCTCTGTGCCTTTGCCTATGCAGTTCCCGCTTCTATTGCTTACATGTCTGAGGCCCATTCTTCAAATACTTCCCTTTACTGTATGACTCGGCCCGCGAGTCCAGATCAACGTTGCACCTGAGGAGGAAGCAGGGAGCAAGGGACAGGGGTACGCGAGAAAGTGGAGACAAGACAGGAGGTCTGATCAAGTCTCGTTTATTGTTCCGGGGGAAAGAGCATATATAGGGTGACAGTCACGGGGAAGTTACATTAGGTGACGCAGGGTGGTTCGAGATCGGGGATTCAATGAGAGCGCGGCACGGGAAACAATGGGACGGTCCTGCTGACGTGAGTTTGGGAAAAATGTACATGGAATGGGGAAACAGAAATCTGAGGCAGTCCTCATCAAAACCTAACTTTATATGATGGGCAACTTAGGCAATTAGGGCCGTAACTCACTGCTAGGGGCCATCTTGTCTGATGGCTCCTGACAACTGTATAAGCCCCATCCTAGACAAATTTTACCTTCTTCGTGAAACTAGTTTGATTCTCTAGCCAAAAATAATCTTTCCTTCCTCAAAACTCTACTGACATTTGCTCTGAGTACATTTTATTACTACCTCCAGATTATGCCTCTTTGAGTCATATCTTATGTATGTAAGCTTTTTTCCATAGCACCCAACATAGCACCGTATGAATTTGGAATACGCATTCAAGCATTTCTTTTTTTTTAAAGGTCATTTTATTTTTGCATACACACTGGGGTATAGGCCAGAGGTATAGGTCGGTAAGAGGGTTCACTAGAGACAGAGTGGGAAGCAGAACAGGCAGATCGACCGAAATACTCTGCTGAGGGGAGCCGAGGGCGAAGCAGGAGAGGTCTGCCACGCCATGTGGGAATCTCCCCAGCTGGGCATCGAACTCACGCAGCAGCTGCGGACAGCTCCACAGTGCTGCGTTCCCACCAGGGAGGCCTGCATTCAAGCATTTCTTAATGAAAGAATCTTTATCTTAAAATTTAAGACAAGGGCCTCCCCGGTGGCGCAGCGGTTAAGCGCTGCGCTGTGGAGCTGTCGGCAGCAGCGACGCGAGTTCGACACCCGGCCAGGGAGAATCCCACATGGTGCGGCAGACCTCTCCTGCCTCGCCCGCTGCTCCCCTCAGCAGTGTACTTCTGATCTGCCTGTTCTGCTCCCGAATCTGTCTCTGGTGAACCCTCTCGCCGCCCCACGCCTCTGGCCTGTACCCCAGCTTGTATGTATAAATAAAATAAAAAAAAAAAAATTTAAGACAAATTTGAAAAAAGGGACCTTCTTTGACACTGGATAAAGTAAACATTAATATTAAAATATTAAGGCTGTAAGACTTAACTCTCATCTTTATGGAATGAGATATTCTTTTAGATTTGTTATGATTATTCCTTTAGATGGCAACATATTGATGAAAGTTATTTTAAAATCTATTGGCTTCTTAAACCTAATATTCTGAAAATGAGCATGACTGCTTGGAAATCCAAGGTCATTATGAAATGTTAAAAGTTCTTGTTTATTTATATATCTGTTGTCTCTCTCTCCAGTTGACTATAGGTATTTGTCTTATTCTTGTTATATTTTCAGTGCCTAGAAGAGTATCTGGTACATAATAGATTCTCATTTGAATGAAGAGTTTTCAAGTGCCTTATGTCGTGTTTTATGAATAAAGCCACCCAACTGCTTAGAAATATTTTTTGCATTCAAGTATTTGATTACCTACCTAGATTGAGGTTTCAAGAACTCTTCTCTTTGGATAAAAAAATCAAGCAATACCAAAATAACCATGCAACATTTTAGCAAGTCAATAGTAACTCTTTTTTTGACAAGAGAAGACATAATTGGTTATTGGTACAAGGAGCCTAAGTTTCACTTGATATTGAGATATAATACTTTTCTTTCTTTGTAGTCCATCTGCTGCAAGAAAGTTTGTAGACGAAGGAATTAAAACATTAGAAGGTGAGTACATGCAGTAAGTCATGGATTCCAGGTTAAGTATGGTTTTGATAAACCTTTTTTGTAGTTAGCCAATACAAATCATAAGAGTTTAAATCTACGTTAGAGAATAGATATACAGTATAGATTATATTCCTATATTAAATATGTTTTGTTTATAACTTAGAAGAAAATAAAGAGCAAGAAGTAGCTTCTTGGTTTAATTAAAGGCAATGATATTGTTGCAGAGTTTTAGATTATTTAAATTCTTTGTTTCTTTAATAAAATTTAGACAAATTCCTACACACTCCAGCCTAAAAGCCAAGTTATGAGTAAATTGAGAAAGATTATGTAAAAGACCTTCAATACTTATTAAAGGATTTTTTTTTTTAAGATTTTACTTATTTTTGCATAGAAGAACTGGGGTGTAGACCAGAGGTGTGGAGTGTGAGGGTGGGAGGGTGAGAGAATTTACCAGAGACAGTGAGGAGCAGCACAGGTGGATTTTACTGAAATACACTGCTAAGGGGAGCAGCAGGTGAGACATAGGAGAGGTCTGCTGTGCCATATGTAGGTTAGCTCCCTGGCCGGGAATGGAACTCAGGCTGTAGCGGTGATAGCATTGAGACTTAACCACTAGGCCACCAAGGAGGCCCTTATTAAAGGAATTTTTGCTTTAAAAGAAGTGATAAAAGTAGAACCTAAGTCAAATAGTTGCAGAACATTTTCTTGAAGATAATATAACAATCCTTAAAATGTAATTTAATCTCTTCATACTTTTCAAAGGTGTATTATATGTATATATATATATAGAGAGAGAGATTCATTATAATATGTCTGTTCCATTTGATGTTTAATATTTGTGGGTTCAACTATTTGCAAGTAACCCAGAAGGTTTTGGAGATTGACCTGGGTTTGAAACCAATAATCACCATTTTATTAGCATGAAAGATGGGGGAGAGGGGTGCTTTGGTTTCTCAGCTACAAAATAGAATCATAATTTCTGCCTGATATGTATGATGGGTGTATTTATATATATATATATATATATATATATTTATATATATATATATAAATAAATAATTTAAAAAACACTTAGAGTGCTTGTTGCCTATCAAGTACTTAAAAATAGTAACTAATTCTTAAAAGGACTTATTAATTAGTAATATTACTAAATTAAGAATTTGTGTCAGTTATATAACAGAGACTGAATACAGCATCTCAGAGAGGGTTCTTGCTTTTCTGCTTTTCAGATATATAGTTTATCTCAGTGAAACATTGATTAAAGGGGTCAAAACTGTTTCTCAAAGGTATTCAGTACATCCCTCAAAGATCTATAATAGATTTTACATTATTTCACAATTCACAGATATGTAAAATTATAATTATCCATTTATTATATTAATATATGTAACAAACTTTTCCTGCTTTACTTTCAATCATATACTTCAGTGTTTTCTGTGTGCACACAACTGTGAAAATATTAAGTGCTCCATATATTGCAAAGGTGTTTTGTTTTTCTCCATTTTATATGTCTAGAGAGAATTTATATTTGTGAATGTAAGGGTAATTGCCAGAATTGCTTTTGAAGCATACTTATTTTGCTGTTTCTTTAACAAGACTCACTCCTGTCTGCATGTCCAGTAAAGTAACACCAATGGAATTAAGTCACTTTTGGATTTAGGATATGATGTTATGATGACAGTTTTTTAAAGTAAAACATAAAGATAATACTTTGTATTTCAGCAGGATTATTAGCACAGTGCTTGTACAAATCTGTACTCAGTAAATACTAATTGAGTAAAGGATTGAATCAACAAATGAGCAATAGGGATGAACTTAATATTAACTAACATAATAGTTTCATAAGTTATGGTTGCTATTGCTGCTACTAACCATAATTTATAATACAGTTTTCATATGATTGCTTTTTGCTATAGTTATTGAAATTTGGTATAATCCTGGTATATTTTATCTACTATTCTATATAACTATAATTGAAATTTTGATTCAATAAATTTACTGAAATTTATATTCAGTAAATATAAGTGACCATGAGAGCAACTGCTAGGTTTTATAACATTGATTTGAAGAATCATTTCTATCTAGTTTTTAATATCTGAAATTTTTTCATTGCCTAGTTAAAGTCATTACAATGTATTGTCAAACTGACCACTGATCTTAACCTTTTTCCAAAAATGTTTAAATTTTATCTCAACATTATCGTCTATACAGATCTCAGAAAAAATGAAGATAAATTGAACCATCATCAGCGAATTGGGCTGAAGTAAGATAGTAATTTCCTTTTGACACTTGAACTATAAAAGAAAAATTCTTCCATATACTATAATAGTTCCTAGACTTACCTAAGCACAGCCATCTATTCAGAAATACTAAGATTTATTGCAAACTCCATAGAGAATATGTCCATATTCATATATTTTGGTATTTCTCTCTTTCTCTTGTTTGGTTGCTTGGGGTATTTGCCTCATTCTTTTATTTTGGCAGGGAAGTTCCTCTTAAAATACATAGAACTGAATTTAGGTGTTTATTTCATGCTTACATTACACTGGTCAACAAATTTTTTACAGAAGTCATGTTACTGAAATAAATTAGTCATTTCCTATCAATTTGTATGTGCTCAACACGAATATGACAGTCAAATTCTAATTATGGCTCTAGTTTTTTTTGGTAATCTGCAATAAATTGTTGTTTACATTACAAAATGCATGCCAATAGTAATAGGCCTACGGTTAATACCTATAAAAAAATCAAGTCATAGACTACTTCTTAGATTTTTTCGCTTGTCTCTTGTACAGCTGTTCAGGAATAGAATAGATGGAAGATGGTTTCCATTGTGCAAAAGCATTCTTGTGGGTCATGAGTGATTTCTAAAGCATTCATGAGGGCCTCAATATCGGAACAGGGTAGCAGAGTACTTTCCTTTCTGAAGAAAGGCTCCAACTGCTGGTGGCACTTTTGATATAAAGTAATTGTGATATCTTCTTCTAGAAGATTCCATTGTTGGAGTCTTGATCCTAGCAATCCTGCCTTGTTCTTGGATGAGTCCAAATCACGAACCAGGTCATTTAGTTCTTCCTGTGTTAGTCTGTGTGGGGTTGATGATGCACCACAGTGAAAATCTGGATCAGTGCATGCTGATGGAACAGGAGAAGAATAGGTCGGCTCTCCCTTGTCCTCAGGTGAATCAAGAGGATATTCTCTAGAGGTTCTGGAGTAGGAAGCCCCTCACCATGTGGAACTGGTCTCAATGCAGACGGAATGTTTGGGTAGACTATTCTCGACTTCTTTTGCTTTGTTATTCCGCCAGAAAGAGGAGGAACCAAGCAGAAATAACAGTCTTTTATGTGGTTGTTTGGCTCTCTCCACCCCATGGGGACTGCAAACGGCATTGATGGTCTTTTGCCATTTAATCACTGTGAAAGCTGTGTTGCACATGTAGCACAGCATCTATGCAGGGCCCAAGGCTTCTCTTGGTCACCAACTTTGCAACCAAAGTAAAGCTGATAAGCCTTCTTCACTTGAGAAGTGATATTTTTCTTCTGGTTGGCAAATGTCACTTCCCCACAAATAGAGCAGAAATTGTCCATGCTATTAACACATTTTTGAGGCATTACTGTTCTGTATTGTGCCTAAATGGATAAAATAATAACAGTTCTATGAAACAGTACCTTAAACTGTCTCACACGAAGTCTGAAATATTTTCAGTGCTCAACCTTTCCAACAGGGCTTTCTGTAGTGCACTGCTGACGTCACCTTACTTCAGCAGCCATCTGGTAGCTGCCTGGCAGTAATATTGCATTGCATCAGAAAATGATGCAATCAACTGGATGATGTGTACATGATGGTATTATGCAATGCACTGCAATATTACATTATTCTAGGCTGATTTAGGATGTTGTTGCAGTCCTACTGGATACATTTACACGGTAAAACATATAAAATGAATTATGACATATCTTCAAAACAAGAGCTAATAAAAATTTTTCAGGGTTATATTCATATTCAGCACACCAAAATCATACAGATTAGGGCCTTTTTAAATCAGTAATGATCTCAGTGTTGACCAGTGTTGTCAAAGCATTGCATGGTCTGGGGTAAGGATATAAAACAGGTTCAATGTAGCTCTTAAAAAGTTAAAAGTATCTGGAGAAATTAGGACATGAACCTGAAATACTAATTTAAAAAAGGAAAAATAAAAGGGAAAAAAATGAACCCAAAAATCTATGTAAGAGTATAAGAACAACTAGTAGGCATGTTGTATATCAGCATCAGTAATTATTTTGTGTGCCAGCTACAATCTGTCTAGTTGATTGTTTATAATGCATCAACTATATGCATGCATATTCTCTGATATTATATAGCCTTGTTGGTGATTCTGTCCTAACAGCCTTAATGAACTTTCAGTTTATGCCTTACTATAATATTTTTTAACTTACTCTTGGAAAACTGTGAGCCAGTGAGAGACCAGGGTGGTGTAGTTCTCACTTTCCTAGTATTTGTAATGTCAGTAGAGATCTTATGAAGAACTTGGTTATTGCAGAAATTGGTTCTGAAGAGATGCATTATCATTCTTAAATTTCTCTTCATGCTGAGAGAATATATCAACCTTATTGAAATGTAATTCATATACCATACAGTTTGACCAGTTTAAATTATAACAGTTTAGTGGTTTTTAGTTTATTCACAGAATTGTAGTTATCACTACAATTAATTTTAGAAACATTTTTGTTGTGCCTAAAATACTCTGTACCCTTCAGAACTCTGCATTTCTCTTCAATCACATCCTTAACACCCCTCAATCCTTGGAAATACTAGTCTGCTTTCAGTGTCTATAGATATGCCTATTCTGGACATGTCTCATGAAATCATACAATCTATGGACGTTTTGGACTGGCTTCTTTCACTTAACATAATGTTGTCTGACTTCATCTTAGGATGTTTTTAAATACATTAATTTGCAGTATTTAAGAGCAATAAACTATAATCCTTTGACTTGCCAGTAGGGAGCAGTCTTAGTTGAAACAACCCAAGATACTTATTTACCCTTGGTATGTGAACATGAAGTTTATTTATAAATAAGTTTAAATGTAGTATCCGGAATATCACAAAAGATGACACTTAAGGATTTTGATTCAAGTTAGGAAATACCCCCACACCCCACAAGTTTGCCATTGTCTTCTTAATGAATTTTAGTCTTGATTTTTTAATGATCTTGTATAAGGATACTTAAAATGGTAGGCAATTTAATTTTTAAGACTAAATTTCACAAAAATATTTTATCTACTTATTCTGTCTTTATAGATATTTTGAGGACTTTGAGAAAAGAATTCCTCGTGAAGAGATGTTACAAATGCAAGTAAGAGTGTGCTAAATCGTATTCTTTGATTAGAATTGAGAATGTCACTTGGTGTAGAGCCATTTTTAGAATACTGACTTAATTTTTTTTCTATTAGGATATTGTACTAAATGAAGTTAAAAAAGTGGATTCTGAGTACATTGCTACGGTCTGTGGCAGTTTCAGAAGAGGTAACATACTACTTAATAGGTTATGCATGCCTTCATGTTAAAACTGCCTGATGTATATGAGAAACAGTATAATTTCTGTTACTTCATAAATTTACTAAGATCTAGTAGTAGTAGCTAAGTTTTTTTTTCGTTTATAGATGGAGACTTGTGTTGTAAATGAGAGGAAATTCATCTTGATTTTATTATAGGATGATATTTTAATCATCCTGAAAATTCATAAATTTTAGGTATATCTAAATCCTAATATTGGTTGTCTGAATAGATACCAGTGAACATGTGAGTAGTTTTTTGGTTTTGCTTTTTTATTTTCTTAAGTTTTTTGTAATGATTCTAAGAATAATACCTCAGAAATGCAACTTCAAAACCAGTTCAGACAGCAATCAGGTTCTTTAGATGAACACCATGTATTACGTGAATGTGAGCAAAATGAGAACCAGGCAATCCTGGTCTCTGACTGGCTGAAATTTTTAGAAGAGTAATATCAGTTTTAACATATTAACTTCAAAAATTGGAGTGGAAAGCTTCATTTAAAGGTGTTGGAGTAGATTTCTGACTGACTCTCTGATTCCCTGTGGAGTTTTGCTTAGGAAGTAGGTGGTGGACTAAGCAAAAATGCTCTAAATAGCTGCTTTAAGAATCTAGAGCTGGGAGAGAAAAGAACTAAATCCATAATTGCTGATAAGTAGAAAGAACATTGGACTGAGGCCAAATACCTGGCTTCTAAGGCCAAATCTACTTGCTACATGATTTTAAGTAAGTCTCTCCACATCCGTTTTCCATACTTGCCAAAATAAAGGATTCAGGCTAACGAGCTATTCGGGTCTGTCTGTGCATCAGAAATAGTAAGGAAGTTAAAAAAATTGTGTGTGTGTGTGTATAAATATGTATGTGTATAAACACATATATATATACACATATGTATATACACGCATTGCTGTACCTTGTCACAAACCTACTAAATAAGAATCTCCTTAGGTGGGGCCTTGAGATCTGTAATCTTAAAACATAAACTTTGATGCACAAAAAGCCAAATACACGTTCAGTTGAATATGACAAATTTTCTGGATATTCATATTTGTTTTATTTTTACTTTTATTATTGAATAGGTTTTGGAGTTATATGCTTTAATATATAAAAAGATATTCACTGGGAAATCTTTCCTTTACCCTGTCCCCAGTTACTCTCTTCATTTCCTACCACCATTGCTCCATTATAACCATTTTGTTGTGTATTCTTTCAATGTCTCTTCATGTAATATACCTAAACACAGAATATGTATTCCTCGTTTCTTCTCTCTTTCTTTCACAAAGGTAAATACACACACACACACACACACACACACACACACACACACACACATACACATTAGTACTGCACCTTCTTTCACTTAAAAGTACATCCTGGAGATCTTTCCATAGCAGTCTATAGGGAGCTTCCTTATTCTTTTTTATAGCCATATAGCATTCATTTGTGAAGATGTTCCATACTTTCTGTAGCCCTCTATTAGTGGGTTGTTTCCCTTTTCTTGCTCAGTTTGTTTCTGTTTTTTTTTTTAAATGGATAGAGTAATACACTTGTATTGGCAGGTGAATGGTGAAAGACATTTAACTTTTCACAAAATTAAGTAAGAAGAAGACAATAACATTTTAAAATATCTCCCATGAATGTGCTGGTATCTGCACACTTTCAGTCTAGTCTTCTGTTTAGATATCTGGTTAAGGTTATTGACATGTAGGATGATGATCCAGAGACACTGCAAGAGTGACCAAAAGTATGTTTTGCATTTATTATACTTTTTAAAGTGAAAATAAAGGATTATCAACAGGATTATTTTATTTCGTGCCAATTACTATGTAAGTCCTTTTTCATATGTCCTTACTTAGTTGCACAATGACCTATAAAGTGGTTTTTAATAGTTTATAGACAAGGAAACACACACCTAGTAAAACAGTTCTCGGTTGCAATACTGGAAAAAATTATTTATTTATTTATTTATTTTCTTTATTGTGTATCCCCCGTAGGTTTCCCACCACCGATTCACCCGTGAACCATCACCATAGTCCCTTGTGCTCTTTTCTCCCCCATTTCGAGCCCTTATTTTCCCCCTCCCTCACTGAATGTCTCTCTCTTATTTGGTTCCCTTATATTCCTGCTATAAGTGAAATCATTCGATATTTTTCTTTTTCCTTCTGACTTACTTTGCTGAGCATGATCCCTTCTAGCTCCATCCGTGTTGCTGTGAATTGCATTAGTTTATCTTTTTTGATTGCTGAATAGTGCAATACTGAAAAAAATTAAAGCCATCTAAAGTAAAATAAAAAAACACCTAACTGGAGAAAAAAAATTCATACTAAAGGAAAGGTTTAAACAAGAGTAATAACCTGTTGACCTTATAGTTGTAGAAGGAAGTCAAAACAAAAGCCTAAGTCATGATAAGTACTATGTTCTTATTCGTGATACCATAAAAGTAGCTTTAACTAATATTCATTAAATGAGTTCGGTCATAAAAATTGAGATGAGCTTTCTAATAACCTTTACAGAGTAAGAGTATGTTGTTTGAGATTTTTAGATACATAGTATACATAGATGTATTTTAAAGCTGTTTGCAAATGTTATTATTATGCATATATTGTGCGTATAGTTTGTGTATATAAGGTGCAGTTTTAAGACATGAAATTTAACAAGTGCGTGCAATCTTTGTCTAATGCCAATTACTGTTATCCCAGATTCTGCTGTTTACATCAATATACCTGAATAGTTGGACAGAAAATTGAAATCTTTTAACTAATTCTGAATATGAAGCACAGTGAAATAGAAAGCTAGGCTGTAAGAAGTAAGGCTCGTCTATGTGTGTCATCATCTTGATTCTATGTTTACTTAATTGATGAATTTCCATGGAGAACCCATACGTATCCTTTGTTAACATAGGTGCAGAGTCCAGTGGTGACATGGATGTCCTTCTGACCCACCCAAGCTTTACCTCTGAGTCAACCAAACAGGTACCTCAGGACTCAGATGTGATCAGTTTTATGTAGCAATGAATATCATTTTCTAAATGAGACATGGATAATTTCCCAGTGAGTTTTTATTTTTATCTTTCTGAAAAGTCAGAGTATTTTGTATTGATTGAATTCTGTGAAAGATAAGAGGCAAAGTAAATTGTTGAAAGGGACCCACATGGTTTTTCTGCAAGGAATTGGGAGGACAGTCTTAACATTTGAAAGAAATGAAGTTTAATAAAATATTTAGGTCTGTTATTAGATATTTTAGAAATGTTCAGTATAATATTTAGGTTTTTAATAAAGGAATATTTTTCTATTAAAACTGCAGTTTTGAGAAACTTTATTAGGAAACCCCTGAGGGAAAAATATTTTTTATTTTGGAATATGTATTTGAAAAATGAATCGGCTTTTAAAAAAATTTTTTAGTTGAGATATAACTGACATGAAGTTATATTAATTTATATAAATCTGACTATAAAAACTATAAAACTAATATCCATCACATGCATAATTACAAATTTTTTTATGATGAGAACTTTTAAGATCTGTTCTTTTAGCAACTTTCAGATAATGCAGTATAGTATTAACTATTATCCCCATACTGTACATTATATATTCCCATGAATTATTTATTTTATAAATGGAAGTTTATACCTTTTTAAAAAAAAAAAGATTTATAATTTTTTTATGCATAGAAGAACTGGGGTATAGACTAGAGGTAAAGGGGGTGAGAGGATTCACCAGAGACAGAGTTGGGAGCAGAATAGGCAGATTTACTGAAATATACTGCTGAGGGGAGCAGTGGATAATACAGAAGACGTCTGCTGTGCCATGTGGGAAGCTCCCTGGCTGGGTATCGAACTCAGGTTCTTGCAGTGAGAGCTGTTGAGACTTAACCCTTCAGCCAATAGGGCGGACCTGGAAGGTATTTTATCCCCTCCACCTAGCCCTCAATCCCTGTCTCTTGCAATCACCAACCCTATCCATGAGCTCAGTTGTTTCTTTTTTATCTTTTTTTAGATTCTATATATAAGTAACTTCTGTGGTATTTGTCTTTCCTTAACTTATTTCACTTAGAATAATGCCCTCAAGTTCTGTCCATATTGTTGCAAATGGCAAAATTTCTTTCTTTTTATGGCTAAATAATACTGCATTATGTATATATGTACACACACACACACAGTATTTTGATTTAATAAGCCATAAACAAAAGATACTTATTTGGGAATATCATGATATTGGTAAAAATAATTTCTAAAAATACTACATTTAATAAGGTAGATTTTCTGTTAGAAGAAAAATGTACTCCTATAGAATATAGGGAAACTAGGCATTTCCCCATAGATAATCAAAAAACTCATATTAAAATTGACTTCCTCCTGTAACAGAGTAATTGTTCTTTTTCTTATTCCTTAATTATAATTCTAGCCAAAGCTGTTACATCGTGTTGTGGAGCAGTTACAAAAGGTCCATTTTATTACAGATACTCTGTCAAAGGGTGAAACAAAGTTCATGGTAAGTACTCATTTGAGTTAACATTTCTGAACAAAAACCTTGGACCCTGTTCAAGAAACATTCTTAAGTGTATAACCTCTGTAATTTAGTATTAGTCAATAAATAGCATACCCATGAGATTTTAGAGAACAGATGTATAACCTCTGTAACTTAGTCAATAAATAGCATACCCATGAAATCTTAGAGAACAAGAATTAGCAGATACTGATCTCAGAGTATTTTAGTCAAGAATTTTGTTTTAAATTCTCTGCTTATAAGTAATCTGTGCCCTCAACATAAATAATTAAACATAATGTTATTTTTTAAATGTCCATAATTATGTTCACACATAAAGTTTTTCCCTGAAATAGAACATGTTCTCATTTTCACTGACTCAGAATTCTTTTAAGTGAGATTATAGTTTTCTGAAGAATGTTAATCTGTTACACCACCAAAGAAAGAAAAGAAACTAGGGCAGATATGATAGAACACCCAGGGGAAGGAACATGTGGAACAATAGTAGCAAGGTTAATAGTTGGGGACACTTACAGAGATTTTCACAATGAAACCCATTAAGATGAACTGTCAGAGTCTTGTCATCCTAGGGAATTAAATTTTGAATATTCAATACAAATAGCAAACAAATTGAAAGTAGATTTATAAATGGCCCTGTTTAAAAACCAACAGGAGGGCCTCCCTGGTGGTGCAGCAGATTAAGCACAGCGCTGTGGCGCTGTTGGTGGCTGCACCGCGAGTTCAGTGCCCGGCCGGGGAGATTCCCACATGGCACAGCAGACATCTCCTGCCTCGCCCGCTGCTCCCGAGCTTAGCAGTGTATTTCAGTTGATCTGCCTCTTCTGCTTCCTGCTCTGTCTCTGGTGAGCCCTCTCACCGCCCCACACCTCTGGGCTGTACCCCGGCTTGTATGCAAAAATAAATCTTTTAAAAAAAAAAACAGGAAGGCAAATAGAAATCTAGGACTAAGGTAATAAATGATAACCTTTATTCTAATGCTCACTTAAATACATCGTTTGGATGCCTTTTTTCTGTATCCTCCTTTTCCCAAGTTGTATGGCTGAAAGGAAGGACACTGTGTTTTAGAGAGTGGACATGCTGAAATTCATAGATTTGACAACAGGTTAGCCAAAAGTGGAAGAAAATGATTGCGATAGATAATAGAAATGTCATGTCATTTAGATCATAGAATGGTGATTGCCAGGACCTGGGAGGAGATGGGAATCAGAAAGTTAGTATTTAATGACTACAGAATTTCACTTGGGGAAGATGAAACATTTTAAAGATGGATTGTACATTATGTGAATACAGTTAAGGTCATTGAACCATACATTTTAAAATGTTTAAAATGATAAATCTTGTGTCTGTTTAATCAAATACATAAAAAATCATGTCATGAAGTTCAAACATGGTAATTTTAATGGGCTGTGAGTGTGTGTTGCCTAAGTAGGTCATACTTTATCGATGTTTTCCTTTTTTTAATTTTTTTTTCCTTTATCAAGGTAACATTGTTTTACAGCACTATATATGGACATAGCACTATATAAGGACATAGTTTCATACCTCATCAGATGTATGTTACCGCCCTACACCCACCATCCAACCCATAGTCCTTTACCATAGACCACATCAATGTTTTCAAAAGAACTTTGGGAAGGGTAAAAACAATTGTAGTCAGGCTTTGGGAATTAAATTTATGATTTTTTCCTTCAAATCTGCCAGGTTTTGAGCTCTTACTCTATGCTCAATATACTAGCTGTCACTAGAAGTAAGGTTTTTATATGCTCTATGAATATTCTTTTTTTTAATATGCTCTTTTTCTTTTTTTCTAAGATTTTCATTTATTTTATTTACTTTGCATAGAAGAACTGCAGTGCAGGCCAGAGGTGGGAGGGTAAGAGGATTCACCAGAGACAGAGTGGGGAGCAGAACAGGCAGATCCACTGAAATACACTGCTGAGGAGAGCAGGGGCAAGACAGGGAGGGAGGTCTGTGCCATTTGGGTTAGCTCCCTGGCCCAGTCTGTTGAGGTGACAGTACTGAGATTTAACCCCGAGGCCACCAGGGAGGCCCTCCATGAATATTCTCTATAAACTTAGATTGATTTTAATTCACTTAAAATGAATGTGCATAAATATTAGATTTAGAGATCATTCAGTCAGATAAAATCCTAAATATATGTGCTAGATATATTAATTTTTTTTCCATATTAAAGTATCCCAGGCATATTTTGGGGACCCTTTTAACCTAACTCTTTTCCTCCAGTAGTAGTCTCTGGAAAGGCACTGGGACTCCCTACTGGGGAAGTGCTCTGACTTGTTTTTGGAGTTAGCAACCAGAGATACCACCAGTAATACAATAATAGTCTAAATAATGTTCTGCTGTCCTAAAAGCGAGATCTAAAGGAAAACTAACAGAGTCTGTAGGAATCCAGCTAACAAGAATACAAGGAAAAGTTACAAGCTGGTGGGCCGGGTAGACCTAGAAAAGGATAGGCGGTAGCCAAATATGTGTGACTATGATGAGTTGCTATAAGTGGTGGAATTGGGATATCCTAGTTCCTGCACAAAGAAGAGAAGCCCTTTGCCTTAGAAGTACAAGGGCAAACCCAGTTTGCCTAGACCTAGAGTAGGTCTCATCAGACTTTGTTACACATGTGAGAGGAGAAAGGCTCCGGCTACTCTTCCATCCTAGTATCAGACTGGGCTGCAGAAGACTTTGCTCTATCTTGCCTTCCTATCTTTTAGTTATATATCTGGCAGCGCATGTATAGGTTTTGCCAGAAAGGAATCCCCCAGTTCTATTTCTACAAGAAAACAGATTAAAAAATAGGAAAGTGGGCTTTTTGTTTGTTTTTAAAGTATAGACGATCCAGATGATGATAAGAATAAGAAACTTAACACTTTGTGTGCCGGTGCCCTTTAAATTTACCAGCCCTTGGGGCCGGCCATTTTCTGTGCCACCACATGAATGGTATAAGCATTCAATAAAACACAACTCCTGAACTACTGGATATTAAAAAACCAGTAATATCTCTCATAAAACACCTTACACTTTTACCAAAACAATGTGTAAAGCTTCTAGTCTGAGTACCATCAAAGAATAGCTCCTAATAGTTTCAAATAAATCCACCATGGCGTGAAAAACCAGAGACTAGATGAACACGTATTAATATTTGAGCGGCCACCTGATACTGGTGACAAAAACACGTACTAATACGTGAGCGGACCACAAAGTGTTAAGTCCTTTGTGCCCTTTGACATAGGAAGCCACTTTAGTGGGTAGTTTGTGTATAAAGTTTGGATGCTACCCATTGACTCATGTATTCCCTGAAGCTTAAAAGTTTATATGTTTGGGCCTGCTGTTTTGACATTTGTAACTAGTATTTGTTAGGATAAGAAGCACTCCAGGTCATTTTCAAATCAGGTGACAGGTGATTTGTATGTTGCTGCGAAGAAGTGTATGGTCTGTTGCATTGTAGAGTACATTTGGATACAGAAGATAAAAGATCTTATTCTATCTCCATTACTAATTTCATTGTGTGGCTTTAGACAAGTTTACTTCCATGAGGCCTTACTTTTCTTATCTATAAAATTGTATACTTGCCCTTTGTCAAAGGACTATTATACAGATCAAATTAAGTAATATAAGGGAAACTTTGAAAAGTCTGTGCAAATATCTTTGAAGATACTGAATCTTCACAGAGTTGTACAAAGAGCTGTACTCATCTTATAATAACATTTCTGTTTGGAAATAGATTTCGTAGAGAACGGCAAGCTACCTAAGGATTAAATTTGGAACAACAGAAGGAAAAGAAGTGAGAGAGGATAGTAATATGAGAGAAAAAAATGGGGAGAGTGAGTGCCTGTAGGATGAGAAGATATAATCAATTGAATAAATGTGTGGTAAGCCTTTATTGCATTCCAGGCGCTAAACTGATTTATCAGTGAATTTATAGAACCTGTATTTGGAGGCACAAAGGAACTGGTAGTTAACAATGAGCATAATATGAAGGTAAATTGCATGTTAGAATAAGTACTATTTTAAAAAAAGAGAGCACAGTATGAGGTGGTGGGAGTGCAGAAGACAGTGTTAAATAAGATGATCAGGAGCAGCGCATTGAGAAGACAAGGGTAAGAGAAGGAAGGTAATCAGGCAGGTATCTGGGAGAAGAGACAGCCAGGCAGGAGTGAGAGCAGTGATCCGAAGTATATAAACAGTAGTAGCGGAGCTCTCCAGAGAACTTAAGATCTCTAGGTTTCTGAAATGAAATCGATTGCAAAATGAATTCCGTTTATAAAGTGAAATAAACCATTCTCATTCAGTAGTCAATTGATATCTAAACCTCTTGTTGCTATAACCGCTAACTAAAGATAGGACCATCAAGGTGGTTTTCAAGTTATCTTCAAAACATAAATTCCTTTAAACTAGTAGCAATCAAGCTTTAGGTAAGCCAGGGTTATTATGGAATTTTTTTGTAAAATTATGGTCTTTAGATAAATGATCTGTTCTTCCTGTGAATATAACATTTAGAAGGGAAAAAAAAATTCCTCTCCATTTAGATATCTATTCACTTCATATATGATTAGTACCAGTCAGGTTTTAGCATTTTGTTCAGGTTTGGCTGTGTATGATTTTCAGTAAAATACCCAAAGTAAGGATTCAAGGGACAATTGGAGATAACTGACTGCCTTACGGAAATAAAAGAAGCTTTATTTCAGACACTCAGCATGAGGCTTCCTAATTGAAATGCCAAGCAAAACTAATCCACTCAACCTAATAAAGAATTTACAATACAGAGAAATTCTTTAACATTACTGCTTCAGAAAAAGTGCAGGAAATCAAATTAGCCTTGAGGAAAGGAACAAAGCCATTAGATAAAATCCTGTTACTGATGTGACAAACAGCAAGATCATTGCCTATGGCGTCCAAACATCCATATCCGCAAGCTAATACCTCATGCTAATTCCAGATGGAAGTCATTTCTGATCCATTTGAAGGCTGAGTTGGGACTTGTTAAGAAGGTAGGTTTCATATTTTGAAGATAAACAGGTTTCATTAATCATTAAGCCATTGGAACAGCTAAAGAAAACACACAATTTAGATTTTAATTTTTCTATGTTACTGAGTAAAAAAATAATGACTTTTAGTGATATGTATACCAGCTCAACTGTTCTTAGGACTAGAAACACATTGCTAGTGTATTTATGTAGAATGTGGTATCTTAAACTCTTAATTAAAAATGTGGTGAATATTTATAGTTCTTTTTATATTTTTAAGGGTTGTTGACCAGTCTAGATTTTTTTCCATTTTTGAAGAAAAAGAGAAGATAAAACAGACCTTGATAATTTTTGTTCGAAAACTCTAGAACTTTAATGAAAACTCAACTGTAGAAAAGAAAAAAAAGTTCTTTAATTTTTGCTCTAATTTTGTTAGCTTTTACACTTTACTTATTTTTCATGTTTTTTCTAATTTCTGAGATATTTCTTCAATTTCAAATTTTCTACTGCTATCATATTTTTTCGTTCTGGTTTAAACCTTGTCCCTGAGTGTTCTCTTTTTGTAGTATTCTGCCCTTATTTCATGGATGGAGTATCTTTGTTAAGTAAGAATATTACTAATAGCTTTTTTGTTTATTTTCTTTCCCCATCAACTTCTTTCTTCAATTTGCTGTTTTCTGTTTGGTTTGGTCTCTGTTTTCCTGTTTGATAGTCTCCTTGATTAGCTTCTTTTTTAGAATCATGATAACTAAAGAACAACATGAAACAACAGGCAAGCACCCTAGTTATGAGGATTTGGCCTTCGTGTGATTCTGTGTTTCTTGGTGCATAGAATGGAAAAGCTACTAAATTAGACATGCTCGGAATTCTGAAACCACCTCTGTTCAAAGCAAAAATAACAACACTTAATTAAAATTGAGCATTAAGTTTAAAATCATCTTTTAAACATTTTTTTTTAAATATCCATTTTAGGGTGTTTGCCAGCTTCCCACTAAAAATGATGAAAATGAATATCCACACAGGAGAATTGATATCAGGTATTACTCAAAATTTGTTGTTGACCTGTTAACTTGTTCCTTCTTCCCTCCTTTTCCCTCCTCCCTCTGTATATCTTTAAATCCACTTGAATGACTAGAAATTCTTTTCATTCTAAAGTGCTATGTTTCCTGCTAAAATCAGTGTTATCCTGTAACTGTGTCAAGAGCAATGGCTGTCTACAGAACCTAATTTATTTTCTCTAGATACGCATCTCTGTGATGACTTCCACAGCTCAAAAAAGTTTCCTCCTAGGGAAGATTAGTTGTAATGAGTAATAGGGCTTTTCATTTCTCCACTCCTTTTGCAGAACATAGTTTACTGAAACCTAAGCTAACTGCACGGTTAGGGTGATTTGAATAGTCTACCTAATGGTTGTCTCTTCTTAAGTTACTAGAGCCATAGACTTATTTTAGGTGTTTTGTGTTTTACTGATTTTAAGAGTCCTATTTTTGCCAAATTTGAAATGTTTAATAAAAGATTTGTCTTTCTGTTTATCCAACTTTTTTTTAGGTTGATACCCAAGGATCAGTATTACTGTGGTGTTCTCTATTTCACTGGGAGTGATATTTTCAATAAGAATATGAGAACTCATGCTCTAGAAAAGGGCTTCACCATCAATGAATACACAATTCGCCCCTTGGGAGTCACTGGTGAGCATTTGTGTCTACTCTAGAGATAATCCTAGTCATTTGGAGAGAACTTTTCAAAGAAGTTTAGCAACTTTGGTTTCTCTAAAAAGCCTTTAGTAACTACATCAGTTAATTGTAGTTTCTTTATATTGTCAGTCCCTCGGGCAACAAAAGGGGCTTTAATCCTTACAGTGCTCCCAGGTGCTCAATTGAAATGGTAGCAAAAGTTATTTCTAGCTCTATTAAAAATGGATTGGATCCTTGCTATAATGATCAATAAAAAAATCTTGTTGATCTAAAGTGTGATTTTGGTTTTCTAAATATATTTTCAAGAGTTCTAAAAAACCCAGGTACCATTGCATTTAGTGCTAGTACAAACTTGGCATCTTTGGTCCCATGCTTTGCAAGTTTAAAGAGTAACAGTTGCTTAATATTTCACAATAAACTATGGTTTCCTAGTAGAGACTAGAAAAATAAAGATTGTGTCATTTTGTCCTAAAAGTATGAAATAGAGCTTTTGTCTCTGGTAGACGGGGGCAGAGCTTCTAACCTGTCAGTGCACGTACAAACACATGGGGCCTCATCCTAGGCAGGTTCACTGGTCTTGGTGTGGGGCCCAGGTTCTGTGTTGCTAGGAAGCTTACAGTTGATGCCAGTACTGCGCATCCAGGAAGGAGAGTCGTAAGGGTAGTAACTAGAATGTTTTATGTAACATGTGGTAGCTACAGTGGAGATGCAGCAGAGAGGGAAATCTTAAAGCAGGTGGCCATAAGGGAACACTCAGGTTCCTTTTGTAACACTGGTAACATGACAAAGCTGACCCACAAGGTCACATGGGGGGATGGCAGTGGTTAATATATGCTTTTTAGTAGTTTGGTTACCATTGCCTTTTTCTCCTGAAAATGAATCCATACAACTCTGCCCTGTATTTCTGAACTCTAAGGCTGGCTTCAAATTTTTTTTCTCCTTGTAGGAGTTGCTGGAGAACCCTTGCCAGTGGACAGTGAGAGAGACATCTTTGACTATATCCAGTGGAAATATCGAGAACCCAAGGATCGAAGTGAATGAGTCCTATCCTTAATCTTGGGTGCAGCTCAATAGGCGTCTTAATTTATTTCTTAGCCTTTGCTATGTAAGGGTCTTTGGTGTTTTTAAATGATTGCCCCTCTTCATGCTTTAGCTTGCATTGTAGTAATAAAATGTCTTGTACTATTGTCAGATGATCTTGTTCTTACTTTATTAGCAAATATGTTTATATTTACATATTAGGTTCATGATCCAACTTTACTAAGGGCTTAGTAGAATTAAGAGATAAGATGATAACAGATTGTTAGTGGGACTTTTTATTTTCTCATTTTCTGCCTTATATAGTAAACCACATTCCCCTCCACTGTCTTTCCTCCTATTTACTGATTACAAATTAGTCAATTAAAGTGCACCCAGAGGTGAGCCTCTGTGGAAGATGGTTCACTATTTTGGAAATTAGGGACCTTCAAAAGTTTAATATTTTACTTTGGTTGGTCCATGTTCAGTTTTGTAATATATACTTAAAATGTAAATAATAGAACACAGGTGTATGATTTACTTCTTAAATGAAGTCTGTAGCAATGGGTTGTAATCCATTAGAGAGTTTCCCTAGGCAAAACCACTTCTAATAGGCACCCATACAGTTATAATATGAACTGTTAAACTTCAAACAAAAATTTCACTTTTTTGCCCTAGTTTTCCTCCCAGGTAACTTTGAAGTTCAAATACTCCCTGAAAGCTATAGCTTTGAAATATAAAAGTTCTATAAATACAAAATACAAAAAATTATCAAATCATAAGCTATTGAAAACAAAGTATATGAAAATGTAAGTTTCAAGGACTAGACAAATATCATCTTTTGAATCTTATTTATTAGCCACATTATTTTGTAGTGAAGTGGCATTTCCCTTCCAAAAAAGAAAACAATAGGGTTCTAGAGGAAAAATATACTATTTGCTGTGATAGTTTTCTCTTGAAAGATACAAGAATTCCACTGCAGATACTATCACTTTCTTCCTTTCCCCTCTCCTAAGCTACTATCAGATACCAGATCTTCACCAGCAATTAAAAATTTATTTGAACTACTTAAGTCATTGGATCAAAACTGATTTTTTGGACTATAGAACCACATTACTTTTCTGCAGAATTGGAAATGCAAAGTTAGTTTCCATTCATCATAAGCATCATCTTACTGTTGTCTAGCTATTCCAGTTGCTACAAGATTTGACTTTAAGATATATTTGTATAGATAGATTTAAAAATTAATGTCTGACCATTCTGCTTGAATACAATAAGGAATCTTTATTTTGAAGTATTTACAGCTTTTTAGATCTTCTGGCATACTCTTAACCGCGCATGTTGCCGATTGCCAGACACTTGACTGCGACATAACAGTCCAGGACCACAGTCACAACGCTGGAAGATTTCGGGAGTTTGAGCAGAATCTTTATGCCCTCTCCTGGAGCAGACCTGTCCCTCCAATAAGACTGGTTTACACATTTTAGTCCAAAAATGACGAGCACAGCAAAGTCCAGGTCCACAGTCAAAAGATCTAAGACAGCTTTCTCCTTCTTGTCCTGTAACAAGATTAATATGGGCTTTAGCAATAAATGGTGAGAAGCATTGGGGACTGCTACTGGGAAAAAGTGACAGGATATAGGATTGATGTCCACAAAGTAAAAATAGAAACAGCAGGCAGGTCAGAGCAAGAGCTTATGCTAGAAGCAATAATGAAATGTAAGTTTCAGCCTTACCTAAAAAATTTCTTATTTTATAAAGTTAAGACATTTTAATCTTAAAACATTTTATAGTGTTAACATATTTATTAAAGTTGGAACTTCCAGTGTTGAGAAGTGCAATATCACTTGTCAGTGTTTCATAAAATGGGATTTATACACAAAGAGACCATTATTTACAAAGGTAACCTGAAGGTGAAGAATGTCCAGTTCACCACCTACAAACGTTCTGGCTACTTTATGTCAATGATTGAAATTTGAGGCTATAGTTTTGCAAAATGTTATGTCTTAATGGAGTTTATATTTTGTACAAGGATGAAAACTTAGTGTATCTACTCTGATTTCTCTTTTACTTTGCTTCCTGAGGATTTAGAAAGGAAAACTGTCACTTGCTAAATTGTAGACTGTAAAAATATGCATGTGTATAATTGAATTAAACATAGGTTTCCTTGCTAATCAGCCCATTATTCCCTATCCCCTTGGCCTGCTGCTACCTTATACTGCTCCATACCTTACCTCAGTAGAAAGAGATTAGAAACAAGAAACGGAACGTGCTCGCTAGGTGTTTCTGGAGTGGAAAGAAATAAGGGCAGTTTCAGTCTATATTTAAGAGCCTAGAAGTAGAAATGTTCTTTAAAAACTTCATGAAACTGTGTAATGTTATAATACAATGTTACTTCAATTTAAAAAATAACAGAATGCTGCTCTTACCTTTATTGCCTTGTGATTTCTTAATACTTGGCTTCCTCTTGGGCTTATTTTCCTGAATTGGATGCTCACTTGTTCCTTTTGTATCTATGCCATCTTGGTCATCAGTCTGCCTTTCCAATATTGGGTTTGCATCTTCCATTGAAGTACAAACATCTGAGAGACAGCCATTTGTAGTTAGAGGTATTAACTTCAAGAAATAAAACCACAGACATGCTCACAATTCTACTGTGATCGGTTGGCAGTATCTCTGCCTTCAGTTTACATATGACTTTCTAGATTTCTGGGACATATGCATTAAATATATTTTTAAAAGATTTATTTTTATTTATGCATACACTGCAGTGTAGGCCAGAGGTGTGTGAAGTGAGAGGATTCACCAGAGACAGAGTGGGGAGCAGAACAGGTGGATCTAAGGAAATCCACTGCTGAGAGGAGCAGTGGGTGAGACAGGAAGGTCTGCTACAACATGTGGGTCAGCTCCCTGGCAGGGATTCAATCCATGCCTCAGTGGCTGACAATAGCTTGATAGTGCTGAGACTTTAACCCCTGTACCACAGGGAGGCCCACACTAAATATAGACTTGTATGTGACAAAGTAAGTCATTAAATAATTAACGGAACCCAGTGAAAAATGGAAAAATTTGAAAGATCCCAACTTAAACCCTTTAAAATCATTGTCTCTAAGTTTCTTAGAAATTTGTTGCCAGGAAATAAACTATTTTACTGCATTAAAAAAAGGCAGCTGCATAAATTTACTCAATGCATGAATCCCAGAAACCTTTCGAGAGTGTCTGTCTTGAAGTATTCTGGCCTATGAAGCTGAGACGCTATTCTCAGTTTCAAAAACCACATTCCCCGGAATCTAGCAGTCCTGCACAGGTTTTGTGCTTACCATTGATGCAGAGTGTTCCCGGGCAGCACATGGCATTCCGTTGGCATCTCCTTCGTAACCCTCGACAGGTAGCACAGAACGGCTTCTCATCTTCAGGCTTGAGGCAGAATTTTCTGGTATTGCAGTCCTTGTCAGACACGCACTGCGAGCCCTGTAAAGGGGAAATGTTGTCACAGGGCTGGAGAATCCACCGATGATTTTAATCAAGGGCAGAAGTCAGATGAAATTAAATCACAGTGGGCTAATCTTAGGCAGGGTTTTCATTTTCAATATAATTGCTTTTTTTCTTACAAAGGGAAGAGCAAATCACTGCAAGGAAATCTATGTGCTGCAATGGTTATTTGTGTTTGAAAAAAGGTCCCACCTTCAAAACTCAGAATTTAATTTTCTATACTCCTTGTGAAAAAGGAAGAAAATGTTTTCCCATGTGTCTTACAAATGATACAAACTTTTTGAGACACACACAAACAGAAACTGCTGCAGTTTAACTATTGGGATGTGGCATTCTTATTTGACTTTTCACTCTAGGGAGTCACATCAATCATGGCATCCATTTGTCAAGTGACACCTCAATGAACCTTATTCAAATGAATTGTCCTTTGATTTTTAATGATGCCTCATCTGCACAGAGAAACATATACCAAAGCCCAGTTTTTCTCGCCCACAGTTGATGTCTTTTCTCATATACATATGAGAGGATGCCTAAAACAATTCTGTGAGGTGAGCAGGTGACAAGATCAAGTGCCTTGGTACTCCTATTTAAATTCTAGAGCCTAGGTTTCATGGCTGCCTGGCTTTGGCCAAATTTCACTTCATTTGTAGGTAGGAGGTGTGATGCCTGTCTCAAATTGTGAGGAAGATATTATGTATTAAAATCCAGAGCCATGGTAGAAATTTCTGAATGTCGGTTTACTCCCTGATTTATGGACATTTTTATAGCTGAATACCCCCCAAAGCCATTTTGTTTATTTATATTATTACTAAGGAGATTAGCTTCTCCCAGAGTGCTCTCCCAATTTCTTAATCCAATTCACTTCTAGATATTTCAGACATTAATCTGAATGACTCACTTAAACCCACACCCAGCACCCCCAATCACAGAGGCTTCCCTAACTGCACTTTACCTTCCGAGCCCCTTGCACGTCAGCAGAGCTCTTGATGTTGTTGAAGTCCAGAACCAGAGCTCCCAGGGGAGCGCAGAACCAGCCGAGCCCCAGCAGGAGCGCCACCACCATCCTCAGTGGCCAGGTCTCCTTGACCTTCGCAGTGCTTCCCCGGCTCCTCCGAAACCAGACTGCGCTAAACTCACAATGGAGCTTCCGCCAGAATGAAAATCTAGTAAGCCGTCTGAAACCGCTTTTTTCTAAAGAGAAGCAAATCTTCGTCTGCAAGGTGTGTGAAAGAGAATGAGCAATGTCTGACCAGCAGGTTCCCCCTGAAAGGATTTATAGCCACATGCGCCCCCTCATCTCTCCCCTCCTCCCTCATTTCCTTCCTTCTTACCCCACACAGGCTTCAACAAATCCCTTCAAATCTGTTTGATCAATAGTTCAAAACAAGGACTCAATAGAGGGAGCGAAGAGGCAGAGCCACAGCGGCTTCTCCTCCAGGGGCTGAATCCCTCTTAATTATTGCATATCAAAGTTAGTTCAAAGGGCTAGCAGAAGAGCAGGATGTCTGTATCAAAGCAAGCTCTGATAATCACCTGCATTTCCTACCTTCAATAATCCTTTGGGGGTGGAGGGAGTCTGTTCTAAGATCTGTTTTCACAGCTAATTGTGCTCAAAGAAAGAATGAATCATATTGGCCACTATGCTATAAAGGATGCCAAAAACTAATGAGTTACAAAATATACAGAGAAGCTTCAAACTGTGCTTCAGATAGTGAAGACAGATAGAAAAGAGAGAAAATGCTTCTCATTAGCTCTGGCATCCAGATGTAAAAATCCCAATAGCTTAAAAGCTATGAACATAATAGCACCTGTTCTGACTAAATGTCAATTGGAAAATAATTCTCCTTAAAATGGAAATTAAACTGTTTGAAGTTAGGGTTTCTTAATTAGGAAAATAATGAGATTTCTAGAGACCCCATTTTTTTGATGCTGGAGACAACCACAAAAAGTCCATTTTATACAGACTTACACAATTCCATCGGAAGCTCTATATCCACTTTATAAGCAATGTATTTATTTTGTAGGCATTTTGGTGAATCAACTTAAACAGGACAGGTCCAAGCCTCCTGCTGATTTCAGGTAAAATTTCATGTATTTTCAATTTTCCTAATTTGAATTTACAAAAACTTCTGCTTCATTCTTTTTTATTTTTTTTTTCTGATTTTCTTTTCAGGTAGATTTTAGAGAAGTCATGTTATTTAGACACGTGCTTATCACTGCCTAAGGACTTTAAAAATAGATCAGGCTAGATCTGTAACCCTGTTATTCTCCCTTCCTGTTTTTACTGCTCTCAGCGTAGACTCACTCCAATACCTTAGGCGGGAGGTGCCATTTAAAATGTAAAAATGCATCTTTTCCATGCCGTAAATGGCAGTCTTAGTATTACTGGGGCCCCCACTAGCACGACCTAACATCAGCCCATTAAAATGTATCTGGACTTTGTACCTGGGAACATTTTCAGCCTGGATAATGCCCAGTGCCATTCAGCATCTGATGCAAGTGATCGGACGCCTGTCACGAAGGTCCCCCCTATGTCACTGCTGCGCTGCTGCTGCTCCCCCCTCCCCCCCCATGGTGTGGGAGTACTTCAGCATCTACCACTTTTTTTTTTTAACTTAAACTGACAACATCAAACAGCCTTTGATTGTATGATAAGCCTGGTGACTAGGTGTGTTACAGAATTTATTTTGAAGTTGGACAATTATGACCAAGGATAAAGGAGAGGGCCCCAGGCTTCCTTCTCTGCTGGGTTTCTCTGCTTCCTGTTACCCTACTGAAGAGAGAATATCAGGGCACCAAAGGCCTCTGGCAATGTACACAGACAAAAGAACCGCTGGGAAATCCTGCAACCAGCACAAACACTCATTGAGCAGAACCTATAGTTAGATGTTGGGAATAAAAGGTAAAACACACTCAGTGCCCCTGAGGAGCTAGTGTCCAGTCAGAAGACTTACATGGAGGGGTGATTTCAATACATTACAACAAACTCTGAGATAAAGGCATAAATGTGGGGCTGGAGGATGACTGAAGAGGGTGAGAGTAGGTCTTCTGGAAAAATAAAGGGATGCATCAGAGGGGATATTTGAGTTGGGTTTTGTGGAATGAGTGGGAGTTTCCTAGGCTGAAGTATAAGAGATGCTCTCACCTCAAGCTCAAGGGGTGATGTGTGTGCCTGGAGAGATTGCATGTGGCGGGGCAGATGGTGGCGACGCGATGGGGGTCGAAGAACCTGATACGCCACAGAAGGAAAATTAGATTTTCCCAATTTTCTTTCCATTCCAGTAAGCAGTTGAAAGTCATTGAGATGTATGAGCATGAAAAGGGCACGATCTAATCTGCTCTTTAGGAAAGTTGTGCCTGTGGCAGTGTGGCCCTAGTGCTGTGGTGGGTGAAAGAGGGTGCTAGGGTGTCATCTAGGTCCTGATAGTCATTCCCTGATGATGATGAGGCCCAATTTAGGACAGGGACACCATCAGACCCAACCAAAGGATGAAATTCTGATGCTGAATCCCTATCACTTGGGTGGGGAGGGAGTAGCTGAGATAAGGCAACATTTCTAATTTGGTGCAGTGGGTGGATGGATGGTGATGACACCAAAGGCAGGACATTCAGGATGAAAAGCCGGTTAGGGAGGCAGGATGACAACTGACCATGAGAAAAGCTATCCAAATCAGCAAGTGCTGGCTGGCGGACTCACATCGAGATAGACTGATCACCATGTCTTCCAGGTGTGATGCTCTCCATTTTGCCTCCCACAGACAGGACGAGAGGTTGCAGGCAACTGACACGGGGAGGGTTCCCTATGGGGGATGGAACACAACTGAGGAGCAGACTCTTCTGTCTCTGTCTCCCAGCACTGCAAGAGTGTGGACTCGGAGTCAGGCTTCCCAGGTGCCCCACCCCAAACACCCCACTCCTGCTGCATTCATCTGCCTGCCATGGCATTTATAAGATTGTCGACCTGATTTTCCTCTACAAGTAGATGGTCGTCTGTGTGAGGGCAGGGCCCTGGCTAACTCATCTTTGTATCCTCATGTTGGGCACATAACTGAAGCTCCGTAATTTTTTTTTAAAGATTTATTTATGCATACAAGAGCTGGGGTGTAGGCCAGAGGTGCAGGGGTGAGAGGATTCACCAGAGACAGAGTGGGGAGCAGAACAGGTGGATCTACTGAAGTACACTGCTGAGGGGGGCAGCGGATGAGGCAGGAGAGGTCTGCCGAACCATGTGGGAAACTCCATGGCTGGGGATCGAACTCTTGCTGCAGTGGCTGAGAATAGCTTCGTAGTGCTGAGACTTAACCCCTTGCGCCACCAGAGAGGCCCTCCATAATTTTTTAATGTGATGGATAAATGCACTAACGGATTTATAGTAACTTTGTGACCTTGGGTATACAACTTCACATTTCTAGGTGTCATTCTCCTCAACATTAAAGCTTCCCCGCATAATTGCATTTTGAGGGTTCAATATGTAAATACATATACAGAGCCTGGCACAGAAACTGGCACTCAACAAACTCGAAACAAATCTCTCTCACTCTTTCTGGGCCAGAACTTTCCATCCTCATAAACTTTAGTACCTAGCCTAATGTTTTCACAGCAGCAGGCTTCCAGTAGACATTTGTTCAATCCAATTCACCGAATAAAATGTCCCCTAAGTTGAGGTCTCACTTTGCAGTAAGGCTAATATTTCTACATCTCCTAAAAAGCCAGAGCAATTTTGAGGAAGGTAGATATGTGAAGCACTCCCAGGTGGATGACTTGGTGTATTTTCAAATCAGCTGAAGCTGCTGGTCTGATAATAATCACTGGATCCTTCACTTTGATGCCAACAACCAAAACCAGGTGCCCCTGTGACAGCACGTACTGATGTAAAGCTGCATCTCAATTATTCCCGGATTAGAGTTGATGGGGCAGTGGGGGGGAGATTGAGGGGGGCAGGGAGGCATAAGTAGGGAGAGGAAGGCTTTAAAAAGTTTCTGCTTAAAAGGCATTATTTTCTCTGCTCTTAGACCAAGGCACCATAGTCCACAATGCCAGTGGCAGCAGCAAAGAATTCGCAGAGCCCACTCAAGTGCCCTCAAGCACCTGAGGCTGTCACAGACTCCATCAGCTGCAGAACAAAGGAAGCCTGCATGTGTGGAGTTGGCCAAGATGCTGCCATTTTGACGGCCCCTGGCAAGGATTATGGGTTAACTGAAAATCTCAAGATGATCCTTTTAGTTCCACAGTGAGCACCTGGGCCAAAGAAACACTAAAAACCGGGCAATATCAACTGAACTTAGAGGAAAAGAAAATTCCCAGAAAGAAATTCCCAAGGGGCTCTGTGTCAACACTGCCGGTCTGATGCCACTTCTGGGTGATTCACGGCCCAGAGTGGAGCTGCAGCCTGCTGTGTGGGAGCCGACACCTGTATCCTCCAAAGTACAGCTGCCCTGGTTCAAGTCAAAGGCAGCGTGTCAGGAACCTTGATTTATAGTCACTGAGGAATGGATGTTTTTATTTGTCATGGCTCCTGTGTCAAAACCAGTTGGATTTCCATAAATTTTGCTTTTCTTAAAAGAAAATCAAAGTAACTGAAACAAGCAGCTCTCTGGCACAATCTCACAGGAAATGTGCAATAAAATAAAAGATGAGAAGGGGCATGTTGATGAGGGAAGACAAAGACTGTAAGATATAATCACAGAGTTGATGTAAACATTACCAGTTAGTTACCTGAGGTCAGAAGGTAAAGCAAACCATTTGCAACTGCCAGGATAGCGTTGTCAGAAGTCTTCCACCTAGGGCCTCCCTGGTGGAATAGGGGTTAAGTCTTAGCGCTGTCACCACAGCGGCCTGAGTTCCATCCCCAGCCAGGGAGCTGACTCATATGGTGCAGCAGACCTCTCCTGTCTCGCCTGCTACTTCCCTCAGCAGTGTATTTCCGTAGTTCTGCCTGTTCTGCTCCCCACTTTGTCTCTGGTGAATTCTCCCTTACCCCCCGCACCTCTGGCCTATCTCCCAGTTTTTCTATGTTAAAATAAAGAAGTCTTCCACCCAGCATGGAGGCAGGAGCCGGGGAAATGAGGTTGCAGGACTTTCCCTGACTATGTGGCATTAGATAGGTCATGTCACCTCTTGGCCTCAATTCCGCCTCAGTTCCTCCTCATCTGGAGTGGCCTCCACAGCCTAATTTTCTGGGAGTTGACAGTGGGCTCACTCTAGTCGCCACCTGGTACAGCTCCAAGGCTAGGAAGACTGTAGTCTGTGGGAAAGGCCCCCCTTTGGAGCCAAACAACATGGTGGCGCTGGAAACCCAGATGGGGCATCTAGCAAGGAGCCCTCTTCTTCCAGGATTCACTCTACCCTCCTCTTTCTTAAGAAGATTAGAGGGGGTTATACGTAACTCTCTAAGTCCTAGATGCCTTGTCATCCTACCCTATTCCCAGGCACTTCCATATGGGTCTTAATTGGTGTGGGTCACTAAAACAAAAATACCACTGACTGGGTGGCTCATAAACCACAGACATTTATTCCTCAGAGTCCTGGCTGGCAGTCTGAGATTAGGGCACCTGCAGATGGTGTGTGGTGAGGCGCCATTCCTGGTTCATAGATAGCTGTCTCCTCTCTGTGTCCCCACATGGTGGAAGGGGCAGGGGAGCTCTCTGGGGTTTCTTTCTACAAGGGCACTAACCCATTCATGAGGGCCCAACCCTGTGACCTAAGCACCTCCCCAAGACCCCAGCTCCAAGCCCCATCACACTGGGCATTCAGGGTTCTCAAGGCAGAGCAATAACCACGACACGATCATGGGCAGGATTTCAGTATATGATTTTGAGCGGGAACACAGACATTCAGCACAGAGCAATTCTCTTCTTCCTCAGTGCCAGTGATTGCTGACCTTGGACGTTATCCAAAACACGTGTCAGGGGCTGGGGTGTGGGAGCGCAGAAGCCCCTCGGACTATGTCTCCATACACATCTAGCAGAAAGCAACCATGTTCATGGTGGCCGGCGTAGGAGTGGCTGAGTGCTGGGCGCATTTCGGCATATCTGCATGAACCTGCCATCTGGCTGAGACCCTCCCTGTGCTTCTTTTCACCAGTGGCGCTGGGTGTTCCGGCAGCATTCTACTGACCATGCCATGGACAGCTTTTGGTATGTTTTTAAAAAATGGAATGATATTTGTGTTTCTGGGGTGATTTCTGACTGGCTTTTTGAGGTCCTTCCTGTCTTTTGATTCTGTGAAGTGCTCTCATATCAAGCAGCAACTTAGAAAGCAAGGTCTTTTCATAGTCACCTTTCATTTAATTCTATTTGCTGCCAGTGATTTAACAGTAAGTGTGGTGTGGGAAGGTGAGGATAGTATTAGGAGAAGGATAGACGCCTATAAAATTGAGTGGAGCCCAATCTCCACTCTTCTTTTCCATTAAATTCAATGTCTTCCTTTTACATTTTTAGCATACATATCTTTTTATTGTCTGATTACTTTTCCTTGTTTCTCTATTTTCTCTTCTCTTTGTGCCCCTATAACTTAATCCTACTTCCTCCCCTAACCCAAATGGCCTCTCATGTTTGATGGTGGCCCGGGGGGGAATTCAGAGACCAGAGGGCCTGTAAGCAGATGGCTAGGGGGGGGCCTCTGTTACTCAGTGGGGGACATTTCATTGAGTCAGCAACTTCTATCAGGTGAGCCTGGGCTCTGAAAAGTCACGAGGACCAAGTCCAGGGCCTTTCTGTGGGCTGGGAAGGGTGGGCAAGAAACGAAGATTTCACTGTGACACTGTGCATGACTTTGGGGCTGGAGTGTGGACGTGACTGGGTGACTCACGTACTCCAGAAGCCTGCTTCAGGAAAGGCATGAGCAGGCTGCAGCCTGTTCCCAGGACAAAGCTGGACCCTAAGATGCAGTCTAAACCAGGCCTGATTTTTTTTCTTCAAAAGTAAGGGATGAGACTCATTGTATTAGGAAACCCCAAAGCTGCCTGGAGAGGCAAATTTAAAAAAATGAGTAACTATGGTGACTGGCTTACTACTATAGCAGTTACTTGAGAGTTGCTGTGAAAGTAGAACTATAATGTCCTCAGCATAATAACAACACAAAAAGAACTCTGTGCTAACCTTACCATGGCAAATATTGGACCACGTGTGTGTGTCTTCACATGATCACATGTGCGTTGTTCACCTTTACACTTACACAAAGTTGTATGTCAACTACATATGAATAAGGCTGGAGGGGAAAAAAGAGTCGTACCCACAGACTGTGTACACACAGCTCTGGAATCCCCTACTGGAAGGGAAAGGCTACTCTCTTTGAATTTCCCAGGAAGTTTCTCCAGGGGGTCCACCTCCCCACTGGAGAGTTACCATAGCCCTTCAACGCCCTTCCAGGGTAAGGCTTCATTCTGTTACTCATCTTCCTGAGTCTTGTGACGCATCTGACTCACTGGAGTGATCTGGCCCTTTCTGTCCCCAGCTCCAACCCCTACCCGGGTATGGCCTAAGTCCCTGCAGAATTTCAGCCAAAGAAAGCTGTCTGTGGCTGGAGTCTTTTGGGTGGGCCCTATTTCATTTACTTCTGGGAATCACCATTTGAAAGATGAAGACACTGAGGTTCAGACAGGTCAAATAATTTGCTCAAGGTCACAGGCTAGTGAGTTCTTGACATAGCATTTAAACGGAGTTTTCTGGTTCCCTCTATGTCACATGATAAAGCTGACTGAATGAAATCCACTCCTAAACGTATCAAGTTATACACCACTATATAGTCACTAAGAAATTAAATCACAGGGAACATTGCCTGTTACTACTTTTAGATTACATACAGGTAAGAATAAGACACTTCCGTTGTTCTTGAAGTATTCTTTATGTACATGTGATTTATAGTGCTTCACTATCACGTGGTTAAGATAAAATAACGTGCAGGTTGTGTAAGGCAGGCTGCACCCTAATCTACAGGTGTCATGTTGACAAAACTGGTTTCCTCATAAAAACATAATTTGTAAATATTTGCTGCCCTTTGAAATTCACTTTTGATTGACTTTGCTAGGGAAGCTCCCAAACACACCATCCAGTCCTACAGGATTCATAGCTGAGTTCACAACCTTTTGAAGAACTTGGATGAGGCTCTGGGGAGCAAAAGGAGGGCTGGCATCAGCACCCTGAAATCATAAGACCAAGAGGTTTAGCTTTTTTTTTACCTTGTTTCCTTGCGCCCCCGTGTGGTCAAGGATGAAATGAGCGCTCAGACGGTCTGATGTAAATTACAGGTACTCAATTCCAGAAGCATTTCCCAATTTTTTTGGAAATTCCCCGTGGAACAGCACTCCCCTTCTAAGTCTAGGTACTTCCCCACTTTATGAAAGGAAGATTTGTTTTTCTTATTGTAAAATAAATATTTGTTTCCAAATTTTAGAAATTTTGGAAAATACAGACAAGTGTGAGGAAAATAAATCCCATGTACTCTGACCCAGCAGAGTCAGTGTCAAATTTTCTAAAATTTTCCCAGCTTTTTTCTATGCAGGTACACACCTAGATAGCATATATTTATTTACTATATAGTATTGTCAATATATTACCAGCTCCAGAAGTAGCCATTACTGATATCTCAGTCTACCCACCCGCACCTCATCTACCTGGTCTCTTTGCCTCCCCGTCAGAGGTATACACTGATGTTTATGGTTATCTTTCCCTTGCTTCTTCTTAAGGTAAACTTACAACACACAACACACACAGAAATACATGTACTTATACTTTTGTTTCCTCCTTTTTTTTTTTTTTGTCACTGAAACTTTCTCTCCAGATCATCAGATATTATCAGAACACATGGCTGGACCATACCCTAGTATATGTACATATTTTATTTTATTCGATGACTCGTATAAATGTTGGCCATCAGGTTGTTCTGAATTTTTTACTAAATTATTCAAGCAATCTCTGCACACATCTATGAACTATATCCTTAGACGTGGAATCTCAGGGTATGATGCAGTTACGTCTTTGATCATTCTGTCCCTCTGCCTGGGAGTTAGTTGGTCTCCTCTTGTCCACCTGAACCATGACTTCCTTGGAAAAGCCTCCAGTGGTTTCTCTGGTCCCTGTGCGCTGGGACTTCAAGTGGAAGGCCCAGGGAAGTAGCTTGTGCCTTTTTTTTAAAGATGCCTTCAGCTACATCAGAATTTTGGAGTCCTTGAAAACCATTGGGCCCTTTTCTTTGAAGAAACAGGGAATTTAAAATGTCTCTAGCTTCAGAATCATATTTTTCTTACACTTGGGGCAAGTGAACTACAAATCTTCATAGTGGAACTTCTGTTCCTAGTTTTGTTTTGTTTTTGTTTCAGAAGATAAAACTATACTAACCTCCTGAGATTTATTCTCAAAAAGGAAACATAGGATAGCAGGTGACCTGCTCATTAGGTGACACCATGTCATGGGCTCTGGACATACAAAGCACTGACACTTTGGGGTGTTTCCAGAGACATCAGTTCTGAGCATGGTGCCCTGAACATGGTAAACACTCAGCAGATGTCTCAGAAATGCAGGAGTCTAAAGTCTCTTCCCTCTCTAAAATTCTGACTCTAGAGATTTTATGCAGAAGAATGACATCTTATTAGGATTTGAATTGAGAAAGTCCCTTTATACTTCTCAAGAGTTTATTTTTTATTTTTTAAAAGATATATTTTTTTATGCATACAAGAGCCGAGATGCAGGCCAGAGATGTAGGGGGTGAGAGGACTCCCCAGAGACAGAGTGGGGAGCAGAACAGGCAGATCTACTGAAATCCACTGCTGAGGGGAGCAGCGGGGGAGACAGGAGAAGTGTGCTGTGCCATGTGGGTCAGTTCCCTGGGAGGGATCACACTTGTGCAGCAGTGGCTGCAGATAGCTTCATAATGCTGAGACTTAACCCCTTGCGCCACCACGGAGGCCCATATACTTCTCAAGAGTCTAGATCCCAGGGAGTTGCACAAATGAAAACTGACTAGTTTCAAGTTTGCCTATATAGTTTTTAAATGAATATTCATTTTCTTCTGTATTATTAACTAATGAATATTTTCCATAGATAGGTAGTATGTGTTATGGATACATTATTTAATTTACTATGCACTACAATACTTTAAGGTACATATTATTTAGTTGTGTCTCACAGATGTAGAAACTGAGGCATTAAGAGGTTAAATTGCTCGCTTAACCATAGAGTTGGCAGATCTGAGATATAGTCCCAACCTCTTCTAACTCCAAACCTTGTTTTACTTAGGCTACTACGCTATTCTGCTTTGCTTAATCACAGTCTGCTTCCTTTGGCAGGTACTTGTCCAAGTCTTACATTATGAATCCTTTGGGAGCGTTTTTCCTACTTAGCTTTTATTATCCTGAAATGCCTTACACACCGCAGCCAAATAATGATATTGTTTATTGATTCGGGCAGCATCCTGATGTTGTGAATGGACCATCACAGACGTTGTGGGTTTTTTTTTCTCTCCAACTTTTAATTTTGAAAAATATAAACTTACTGGAAAGAATAATGCAATGAACACATCCATGTATCTTCCATCCAGATTCATCAATTGTTAACATTTCGTACTTTTTTTCCCTCTCTTTTTTTCTTGACCATTTGAGTTAGTTGCAGTACATGTTATTTCACTAAGCACCTCAACCTGTATTTCCTAGAAACAAGGCCATCTCAGTATAACTAATATACAATTATTACCCTCAGAAAATGTTACAAATTTTCCCCAGTTATCTAAATACTGCTTCTTAAAAACTGCTTTTGTGTGGGTTTTTATTTTTCTTGATCCGGCCTCTCATTTGTGATCCCATTGCTTGAGCGTTCTGTCATCTCCTTTAGTCTAGTGAACTTTTGCTCACTAGCTTTTTCCTTAATCTTTTCTGAAACTGACATTTTTGAAGGGGGTGGCTGTCTTACACAATGTCTCTGTTAGGATCTGTATGATTGTTTCCTCCTGAATAGAGACAAATCACACACTTTGGGCAAGAATAAGGATTATGTCCTCTGTGCATGACCAGGGCACACATGTCAGCTTGCACCATTTTTGGTAATGTTAAGTTTTTTCACTTGGATAAGAGTGATTTCTTTGCAGTGAAGAGCCCCCTTTCTCTTTGCAAGTTTATCTGTAGGATGATACTTTAAAACCACATCGGTATCTTAAATCGTCCAGCATCCACTGACCATTTTTGCCTGAATCACTTATTGTTGGTTCCCAAAATGGTGGTTTTCTATTTTCATCATTTATTCTACATACTAGTTGGTATTTTCCTCTAAGGAACAGCTTCTCCTCCTCCATCTCTTCTCTTTTTGAATCAGAAACTATCACTACCCTTGTGACAGGAAGTCACGTAACTTACCCCTTCAGGATCTATGCTTTCTCATTCTTAAGATGAGAAGGGTGTTATATCTATAGTTAGTCGGAGATGAAATTCCCATGAAGATCTGCGAGGCAACCGCCAGAGAATGAAACCGTATGTGTCTGACGTGCCGGACACAGCATCCTTCAGGGGAGAAGTCCCAGGTCTTTGCCGCCCATTCCCGCGGCCCCTCCCATGGCAACAGTAACTAGTAACCTTCAAGCGTTCTCGCGAGAGCAAGCCCCTCGGCGACAAAGGTGCGGTCCCCCAAGCCTCCCCCCACACCACACCCGCCCCCGCCCCCGCCACCTGCAAGCTGGGCGCTCCCGCGCACGCGCGCATACGCTGCCAGACAGTTGGTGGTGTTAGTTCACCCCACCTGTTCCCCGCCGCAGCCAGGCCCGCGGCGCGCGACCCTGGCGCGACCCTGCGGCGCAAACGCGGTGCGCGGGGAGGTAGGGGCGCGCAGGCGCCGCTGGGGGAGTGGGGCCGCGCAGGCGCGGACGGCGGTGGTTTGAAGAAGACCTTCAGCGTTGCCCTGGCGGAGTGGAGACTGTCCGTCTGCTTGGAGGTGAGGAGCGCCGAGGATGAGGGCCGGGCGTCCGGGTCGCGGGCAGAGGGACCGCAGTCCAGCAGGGGATCCGACGAGAGGTGGGACTAACGGAGGGCTTGGGAGGGTAAGAGCAGCTTAACGGGGCGCAGGCCCGGCTGGGCCGCCGAGGGCAGAGGGGACCTTGCTCCCGCGGCCGCCGCCTCAGGTGATGGAGCCGCAGTGCTGGCAGGGGGAGGCGGCGCTCGGAACGCCGGGCTGCGACCTTCCCTCCGCCTGCTGTGCCCGCGGGACTTTCTTTCCAGGCGTCAGGCCAGGAAGGAGGTTGGGAAGCTGGCTCTTCGAACCCCAAACCCAGCCCCCACCCCTCAACTTCTTCTCTGGAATTGCCGTCCAACATCAGGGGAGCTCTTCCACTCCTTTGCGCCGAAGGAAGGATCCTCTACGTGCAACTTAAGAGGATGAAACGAGGAACAAAAGGGGCTCCTTACTGTCAAATCAGTAATTGTGTAAAGCTGAATAACCCAGTTAACGCCTTTCCCCTCTCTGTCTGAGTCCATTGCAACCTCGGTACATTGTGCACGATACGAACAAGTGCATTTTATAGAGCTAAGAGAAATAAGTGACTGAAGCTTTACTCTCAAGTCCCTGTGTCTTCTCAGTTTTCTGCTTGATCATACCAGCCGTGCATTTCCTGTCAGAATCGTGGGCCTGGAAAAGTAAGCTTGAACTAGGCAGAATTGAGATGAAAGTGTCTGGCAGTGGTTTTGAGAAATAAAGCAGATGCTAAAAGATTGTTTAGTTCCTGGATGAGTATTTATAAACAGTGTATCTCTTTTTCAGTAGATGAAAAAACGGGTTGTAAAGCCTTAACATTTCTGTAATATGTAGTGCTTGCTGCTCTCTCCTTACCTCCCCACCTTGTAGACCGCTGGCAAAATTTCAGCAGATAACGGCAGCAGTTGTGCTCCTAAAGGGTAATAATCAAATTGTAATTGGCAGTATATAGTCTATAATTGATCATTTGAAAACAAGGGGTTGTACTGTAAAATAATTTTTCTGTAAGTGAACTATGAAACCCTGTGACTTAGCGCAAAATTTTACTAAGGTATGAATCAGTACATTTATACTCACTCATCTTTAGTATATTCATTCTGCTATATACACACGCGCACATATTCTTGAATGTATCTCATTTGACAGCTTTAGATTAAGAACAAATGAATTCACAACCAAATGCATCGTGTTATGTTCAGGTATAATGGTATATAGGCAGAGTTTTAGAAGAAGTTAAGATTAAGACGTAAGCTGAATAAAATAAATATTAGTTTGACTGTGTAGATAGTACACTTGTAGTAATTGCAAGGGCCAGCTGATGCTTTGGATTTTTCTGGTGTAGTAATTTAACTAATGAGACTGCTTTAGGTTGTTCTACACTTGGTTAGACATGGCTTTTAAGATGGGTGCAGGAAAAATTTTCCCTTATACAAAGAGGACATAGAAATGGTATGTTCAGCCATGTTAATAGAATTTCTGAGAATTTCGACATGGGACACCTATCGTCAGGAAAAAAGCTGAGTGAATACTAAGTAGGTAAGATGTAAAGTCAAAGCATCTTGGGTTTTTAAAGGCTGTAACTTCAGAGTGTACACCAACTTTTGGTAAGCCGATTATTGCAGATAGAAACTAATTTCTGGTTAATGGGTCAAGATTATAGCACTACGTTTTAGGAAGGGCTTTGAGAGAGGGCATATTCTGGATGGATGCATTTCAGTTAGTACGATAATTCTTATTTTAAGAGCTGAATTTCAGAGTGGCAAAAATGTTAACCTTGAAGGCTTTTAATTCTTCTGTTTTTGCAGTTCCTTAAAAAAATATATTTTATGTTATATAGCACTTTGGCTTTGTAACAACCCAAGAAATGTTCTAATGTAAATTTCTCATTTTTTTCCTTGAGTAGAAAGTCCATTTTAGCAAAACATCTCCTTCAGCCTGTGAGAAATTTCTTTTTTGAAATGCAGTCAGAAAGATGACCTTTGTGAATCTCATGAAGGAACTGTTATTCTCCAGTGTTCTAGAAAGTTCTTTTTAAAGGCGCACAATGCTTTCACTTAACTTTGTTTGTGTTAGGATATCAGCATTCATGATGCAAAGGAAGAAAAAACTATATATCCCTTCTCATTGTATTAAATAATAAAAGTACTGTAGGTGAATACACACTAAATGGTGATTTTCATTTCTTTGTCCCCATTTTTCTTCATAAGATATGTGTAACACACCGACTTACTGTGACCTAGGGAAGGCTGCCAAGGATGTCTTCAATAAAGGATATGGTAAGTGTACTAATGCCTGCATATGTAAGAGACTGTGCTATTAAGATGAGGGAAAGTCAATATTAATCTATTTCATGAGATTTAGTGGTTATAAGACTTCATTCTTTAGAGGTGGAGTCCCATAAAAGCATACATATACACATTCATATACACAAACAAGTGTTATCTTTAAGATGATATAAATGAATTTTACATTCATTTGGAATTTTATCAGATCGAATAACATAAATCTGTAATATCTGCGCTTACCCTGGCCAGCCATGGGGATAAAGTACAGGTACATTTTTCCTCCTCCAAATTATAGCAGTATTTTCATCAGAGTGAAAATACAACTATTGACTTTCCAAAGAGACATTTGTTTTTAGTTTTTAAAATTTATTCTTTGAATTAATTTTTTTGTACTGTACAAATTAGATTTCTTATTGATAAATCATGCTAATTATAAATTTGAAACTTGTATATGTACATGTTATTTTCTAATTTTGTTTTTAAAATAGTACATATTTCATTTGTTTTTTAACATTTAAACTATAATATTTTGAGGGGCTTAGAAATTTGACTTATTTAATTAATTCAGTTCCTCATGAACTTACATTTAATGAGAAAACTTTGTACTTTCCATATGGAATGTACTTTGTATTAGTTTCGTAATTTCTGAATTGTGAAGTGAACATATGTTACATTTTAGACATTACTGTGTTTTTGTGTTTGTTCAGGGTTTGGCATGGTCAAAATAGACCTGAGAACCAAGTCTTGTAGTGGAGTGGTGAGTAACCAATATATTTTTAACAGATGTAGCATAATTAACTTAAAAGAACCTATTTAAAAATCATTGTTTAGTTACATGAAGCATCTTCCCTTATATTTTTGTCCTATTCACAGATTTCAGTTAAGCTTCCTACTCAACAACTTAAGCCCATAGACAATCAGGTTGAATTTGAGGGGAGATCCTGTCATCATAAGAGTGGTCTGAGCCTTATGCTCATATATCTTTATGTGTGTATGCGTGTGTGCGTGTGTGAGAGTGTGTGACCCATGTCATATCTTTTTGCTTTCATGAGTATATACCCATATACATGGGTACTAATATCTTTCATTTCTTGTGAGTATGTGCAAATTTCTCTGCCCTTTGAAGCAGATGTACAGATAAAAAGTGTGTAGCTTAGTCTACAGTTTTTAATTGATGTTCATAAAGTCTTTTGTACTAAAAGTTAAGAATACAATAAAGAATATATGAGCATATTTTCAGTGTTTAATAACTCGTTAATTCCAGAACTATTCAGTAGATAATCAACAAATATAATAACTTCACATTCAGTAAGCCTTGTTGTCTGATATTTTTCTTTATTAGCCACAATTTTTTTTATGTTTACCTATTCACATTATTTATGGATATAGTGATTTAATTCGAAGGGCATGAGACATGTGGAATTCTTACATTTTGTCTTATATTCTATGTAGTCCTGGGTTATCTTTATCATTCTTTGGGTTTTCTAGTGGTAAATAAATATATATGCATATGCCCTACTGGGATGGGCATATTGTTATTTAGTTCTGTTAAAATGCAAAAATTATACTCATTGTGAGTAAAATTTCAGAATTTGCTGAAGTTAGGTTTGTATTGTGAAAATCATCAATTGAAATTTTATCTCCCTTTCTTGCTGCTGTGGTGTGGGAATACGCATTCAGATGGTAAGAAAAGCAGAGCATATTTATGTGCTTGTTCTTATGGCTGCTTTTTTTCTCTGTTATTGATTTAGGATAAATTTCATACATTACTCCAAATTCTTGGTTGTATTTTGATATTTTTATCTAATGCCATTTATGTTTTGTTGCTTACTAGCATTTAATGTAGAGCTGTAGATGTTATATGCATGTTATAAATGTGTCTTGCACTGTTTGATCTAATTATGAAATTAGACAAAGCACTTGTGAGTCAATTGGAACTCGGAACAATTCTTGTCTTTGAAATTTGTATCTTTGCTCTTGTAGACTTGACAGCTTGAAACCAAGAAATGATGATGATAACAGGAAGAAACATTGGCTAAATACTTTTTAACCTTCACTTTGTGCTTAAAGTCTTCCTGACACCAAAATTAAGATTTATGCTATACTTTCAAGTTCATAAAACACTGGGTAGTTGAATTTACAAAAAGAAAGCAATTGACACATTAAATAAGTGTGTGTACTCTTAAACTTAACTGGCATTTTAGCAGTTTTCACTAAGGTCTTGCCCTAAATGTACAGCATGATAATCTCTTTAAAAGCATTCTGTGCGATGTTGATAAACAGATCTTATTTTCCCAGTTGTTTCATCAGCCTTAGAATGAGCTAGGTGCAGGGTATCTGCTAAAGGGAGGCTTCTTATTGCAGGCAGTTTAACAACTGCTTGAGGCTGGCAGTGTTTTGTTACTTTTGGCAGTCTTTCAGAAATGTTCTTTAAAACAGGGCCAATCAGAATGTTTTCTTGACAGCTCATAGATGTCAGTGGCAGGTGTTGACTGTTTGCTTTCCCCTAGAAGGAGATCTGTTTCTGATTGCTCATTGTCATATGACTGAAGGACACCGAACTAGGGAGGAGGATATATTTTAAGGCATGATAACTGTTTGGTAGAAAGCACTTTCAAAGGTGGATGGGGAGAATAGAAATAGGGGGATAAGTTATAAGATTCCATTTTGTTTTGAAAAGTGGGTGGATACTTCAGATACTGAAATTGTTTATGCTGAAAATTTTGTGGAGAAAAGCAAAATTTGCATAGTAGTATGTGCTTAATGTCCCTAAACTGTTCACTTGAAAAGGATAGTTTTATGTTAACTATAATTTATCCCAATAAAAATTAAACATTTTTAAAATACAACTAAGTTCTGACCCCTTTAAAAGAGAGGAGGTTATGTGCCTCCCCAGCGGCCTAGGGATTAAGTCTCAATACTATCACCACTACAGCCTGAGTTCGATCCCCACCAGGGAGCTGACCCACATATGGCACAGCAGACCTCTCCTGTCTCGCCCACTGCTCCCCTTAGCAGTGTCTTTCAGTAAATCTGCCTGTTCTGCTTCCCACTCTTCTTTGGTGAATCCTCTCCTCACCCCCTGAACTCTCATACCTTTTGCCAACACCCCAGTTCTTCTATGCAAAAATTAAAAATAAATAAATAAAAAAGAGAGGAGGCTAGTGCTGCTAGTGTTTGGGGATTTTTAAAGAACTTTAGTGGTTTGAAAGATAATCCTATTTAATAAGAGATTATATGGAACAAGAAATATTGATAAGAAGGTAGAGTAGTGGAAAACTAAAACTGGTGAAGATATTCAGAGGTTAGAACGAAGGAAAGTAGGAAATAAGTTGCTATAGAGAGGGCTTTGATAAAAAGTAATTGTATTGGTTTTTCATGCATTGAACACCAGAGTGAAGTATTTTTTCTTGCTTATCAGGAATTTTCTACTTCTGGTCATGCTTATACTGATACAGGAAAAGCGTCAGGCAACCTAGAGACCAAATATAAGGTCTGTAACTATGGACTTACCTTCACCCAAAAATGGAACACAGACAATACTCTTGGGACAGAAATCTCTTTGGAGAATAAGGTAAGAGAAATATTAAAAGTTATTAAGTTAAATTTATTTGCAGATAAAATGTTGAACAAACCCCAAATATACTCTGAATGAGATCATACAGCCTGTCTAGTAACCATATTTTTTTTTCTTTGCAAGTGACTTTTTGGGGATGTCTTATATTTCTAGAAAGTAAAACTTTTTATGTGAGTATCACATCCCATCTTTGTTCTGAGTAGTTCTTCTCATTTTGTTGTGTAGCTGATCCTCTCCTGGGTAGACTAACCTGTAGTGACTGAATTTTTTTTGTGATTTTTTTTCACAGTTGGCTCCATAGAAAAATGTTTCTAAAATTCTGTTATGTTTTCAAAGAGAAATCTGTCTGCTGTATTTGTCAGGTTGCTATGTGCTATTTTTGATGTCTATAAGCACATTACCGTATATAGATTTTATACACACACACACACACACACACACACACACACACACGTATAGCTGAATAAATTATTTTGACTTGTTGAAAGTCAGGTTATCTCGTTGAAGTAATTTCGGGAGACTATCAAGACTACTGTTGTATTGGGATTTTGTTTTTCACTCTGCTACTGCCTAGAGTAGGATTTGCTGCACACAGTTTAACCCGCGTCATGCTGAGGCGCATGATGAAGCCCGGTGGATGGGAGGGCTCACAAAGGGGCGGGGGACAGGGAAGGGTGAAGAGGTGATTTCTTGAACAATTTAATATTTGAATTTCTTTAATGACTTCCCTTTTTTGAACCCTTTAGAATGTGTTTCTTGATTTAAAAAAGATTGAAAGTGACTGTTAATTTTAAATCTTTATTTTTTCAGTTGGCTGAAGGGTTGAAATTGACTCTTGATACCATATTTGTACCGAACACAGGGTAATTATCCAAACCCCATTTTCTGATATGTTTTTGTAGCCTGCAGGCATAGAGAGCTTTAGAATAGAGGGTTGTGATGAAGAGTTTAGATGCAAGAATGACTTAAGATAATGTGTTAGAAATACTTGAGACTGTGTGTGTGCAGTAAAGAGGTGGGAAGACGCCCTTAAAATAGGGTACAGTTTTGACTTGAAAATGGAACAGGTGAACAAAAACTTACAAATCCAGTCCAAGGAGGTACATAGTACAATAGAAGACATTTAAGAGCTAGAAGGGTCTAAAGCCCTTATATCTTAAGCTATTCTGAAGAGTCATGGATGTAATATTTTGTTGAGAAGTTATTTTCTTAAGACTGTATGTAACCTCCTTGAACTAAAACGCTATAATGAGTATTTCTGACACCAGTTTACTTATTTAGTCTTTATATATTCCCCAACTTCTCTGCCTCAGTTTCTTCCTCTAAAAAAATGAGGATTGTGTTTTCTCTCTACTTAACATGGGTGTGTGCTATTGAAATCACTAAGGTGCTAAATAAAAGGAAAGTCGCCTTTCTTCTCTGCAACCACAGGTCTGTCCTTTCTGCACACATATTACTAATCTTCAGGTCAAATATTTTCACAAGATGTTTGATTGGAATAAGACAAGGGCTATTAAGAACTAATTTCACGTTATTAACCTTCTTCAAAAATGTACACTTCTCTTTCATCCATTCATCATTGTCCAGGGAGAGAATACTGACCCTATAGAAAATAGACTTACTAAGGAACTTTTAACCTTTAAAAAAGTGTCCTTAAAAAACCTTAGACTTCTCTGTGTGATAGAGTAATAATTTAAAAGTGTGTCAGGTATTGCCTTTTGTAGCATTTGGACACTTGGAGGCATTTGAAGATATATGACTTTTTATATCTGTATACATCTTATTTAGAGTATTAATTTGATACTGAAATGCCTTATTCCTTTTTATATTTTTATTTATACCTTCATGAAATTAATCATGAAAGCTATCATTTGAAGTTATAGTGTGAAATAGATAAGTGTGGCATATATATTTCTAGTCCTAACAAAGTTATATTTGTAGAGCTAAGTTATTTGAAACATTTTTACTATATGTATGTCATTTCCAAAAATGTGTACATTGGGGCGAGATCTTACTCTAAAGATTCCTGGACAGTAGTAGAAACTCATGTTGGTTTCTATTCATTTTTTACAGAAAGAAGAGTGGAAAATTGAAGGCCTCCTATAAACGGGATTGTTTCAGTCTTGGCAGTAATGTTGACATAGATTTTTCTGGACCAACCATCTATGGCTGGGCTGTGTTGGCCTTTGAAGGTTGGCTTGCTGGTTATCAGATGAGTTTTGACACAGCCAAATCCAAATTGTCACAGAATAATTTCGCCCTGGGTTACAAGGCTGCAGACTTCCAGCTGCACACTCACGTGTGAGTATTTATAATTCATTCCTCCTCTAATACAATGCAGTTGTCCAAAAGAATGGTAGCCTTTTGCAAGTTGAGAAAGTTAGAAATGATGGTGCTTGCATTTAATGTGCCTCAGAAGACATCCAACACACTCTGCTGTTTTCATGGTCAGCCAAACATTTTCAGAGTTTAGTGCACTTGGAGCATTTGCTCTGACACCCCCCCTCAGTCTGTACCCCGCACTTTAAGAAAATATAGAATCCATAAAAGAACTACTGGGAGGGAGAGAGGCAGAGCATGGGTTACCTCCCTTTGGAAATGTTCTTGCTTCCTTTGATGCCCTACTCATCTTGGCACTATCTGGAAACAGTTCTGATTGGGTCATTATGTTCAACCACCTAGGGTTAGACAGAGTTACATTCAGATCTGACCATCCTGGAGCATCCCCAGTAATTTTATGCAGGCTTTCAAGTACTCTGGGTCAGAATTCAGGTACCCCTATTGCATTTAGAAGTAGAAGTAGCAGAAATCCTCAAAGCAACCAGATTCACTTCTGTACTCTGCACCCTGTTGGTTGAATGAATTTGAACTTTTAAATTGTATGTATTTTATGTCTTCACCTATGGGGCCCTGCTCCTATACCAGAAAGGTAAAACAAAGGATGAGCTGTGTGTTTTTGCAGTGTTATATCTTGCTGCCTGGTAGACATTCTTACTCAAATATGACTAAATTAAAGTCAACGTAAAAGTATCAAAATTGATGAAACAGTGTTACTAGGAAGACCCTGGAAACTTAGGGACTAACCTGTATAGATCATATTTACCTGAGGTGTCTGCCTTAGTGCATAATTAAGTTGTGTATGAGAAATTTATGTCATATGGAGGAGCCAACTGAATCAAATGTCACTGCATTTTAATTAGGTGGTTGTAAATTATGTAACTGGACTGAGTTCTTTGCTTTGTTGAGTAGTTACTTATATTAGAAGTTTGCTGAAATCTATAGTTGTAAAATGAGGTCCTTGTTAAGATAGTCTTAGAATTTGTTTCCATATCTTAACAATGGTACAAACTTTATGAGTTTTCACTTATGTCATGGAAACAGGAACGATGGCACCGAATTTGGAGGGTCTATCTACCAGAAGGTTAATGAGAAGATTGAAACATCAATAAACCTTGCTTGGACAGCTGGCAGTAACAACACCCGTTTTGGCATTGCTGCTAAATACAAGTTGGATAGTAGAACTTCTCTGTCTGTAAGGATGTGCTACCAGATTGGATTTGCTCAAGATTATGTCTAAGTGGTCAATGAATGTTGTGTGATGGTTTCAGTTTGCATGTTTTTTGATAACTTTAATGAGCTAATCATTGTGTAGTGAAAAGAGTATGTTAACCTAAAGTCAGGAAATATGGGTGTTTTCTCATTCCTCCTATATTGGACTGTTTTCTGACTTTCTCAAGTCAATTTTAACTCTTTGGCCTCAAAATTTTCTTTATAAATTCATGGGATTTAATTACTATTTCGGTTGCAATTGGTAATTTTTATTAATGATAACACTAATTGAGCTGTTAAATTTTTGGTACTATGCTAAATCTTTACATATTTTATCTCATTTAATCCTCACAATTATTCTGTGGTGAGTCATAGTTATCCTCACCCCATTTTACAGAGAGGAAACTGAGGCTTTGAGAGATCAGGTAATGTACCTAGGGTCATACAATAAGTGGCATTGTCAAGATTTGAACCTAGATTGTCTGTCACTCGAGTTCATGCTCTAACCGTTGTCAGAAGTTGTAGCCTTCATCTGAAAGAGTCAGTACACAAGGATATGCGGTTCACATAGCTTTAAAATAATTTGCTTGAGGCTTTGAAACTAGCATTCTCAATGACCCGACTATCCCTGCAAGTTCTGTTGGCTTACTAAAGATTTATCTTTTTATTAAATTTTCAGTTTTACTTTTTAATTAACTTATTTTTTTAAAGATTTATTTTTTTATGCGTAGAAGAACTTGGGGTATAGGCAGAGGTGGGGGTGTTTGAGAGGATTCACCAGAGACAGAGTGGGGAGCAGAACAGGTGAATCCACTAATCTGCTAAGGGGAGCAGTGGGCAAGACAGGAGAGATCTGCTCTGCCATATGTGTTAGCTCCCTGGCTGGGGATCAAACTCAAGACTCAGTGGTGATAGCGTGATATCACTGAGACGTAACCCCTATGCCACCAGGGAGGCCCTCTAAGTTTTCAGTTTTAGTAATTCTGGACTTGTCATAAATGTGCTTTAACTTTGGAAATCTAGCGCATGAAGTAGTGGTTGCATTGGACTTAGGTATTGTGCAATTGATTTCTAACGGTTTCTATTTCACCTCCTAATCATAGGCTAAAGTAAATAATGCCAGCCTGATTGGACTGGGTTATACTCAGAGTCTTCGACCAGGTAAGTAAAGGAAATAACAGTGGGGTTGGGGTAGAAAGTGTTAGAAGAATAATGAAAATAACCTACAAAACGTACCAGTTATTGTAGGTTGAATCAGATTATTTTGTGATATTTGGTTGTTCAAAGTAAAATAGATCTAGTACTTAAAAAATATTTATATTTCTAACTATAATTGGTCACTGGCTTGCAAGTGTGATTGACACCCACTTTTAACTCTGAACTCCAAATAAAGTGTGTTATGATTATGCTTTATTCATTGTAGATCATATAACTATAGATAAATGCTGTGTTGAGTTAGTAATAACTGTATGTTTGTACTCTTAAACCAGCTGTCTCCATACTATTGACCTCATCCATTATTTCTAGAAAATGCATGTGAGATTGTAATACTTGTTATAAGTTATTGTGGTGTTTTCTTCTTTCTAGGAGTTAAACTGACCCTATCAGCTTTAATTGATGGAAAGAACTTCAATGCAGGAGGTCATAAGGTTGGGTTGGGATTTGAATTAGAAGCTTAATATGGTTTTGAGTAAAGCATCATATTTGTCCCTGGAGGTAAAGAGAAATGAACCCACTATGTTTTGGCCTTAAAATTCTTCTGTGAAAATTCAAAAGTGTGAACTTTTTATTCTTCCAAAGAATTGTAATCCTCCCCACGGAAGTCTAGAGATTGCAAGTCCATTCTAAGGGAGGTGCTTGAAGGCATGCCTGGAAGTTGTCAGTGTTTGTGCCACATTTCAGTTCGGTTTCGCAGTGTTATTTTTAAATGTGTTCCTCAGCGCCTGTAGTGTCATGTTATAAAGGAAATGACCCGACGCTCCTCCGGTTTGTACATCACGTCCTGCATGTCCCACGTCACTTTCTCATGCCCTTTTAATATACTGGTCTCTGTGCAATAGTGGAATCTTTGGTTTTGCATCAGAGTAAAATAAAATAAACCCATCACATTTGGAACATAATTGCTTATCTGACTTAGTGGTGGTTTTCTTATATTTTGGTGTTATTTATTTTGTTTTGAAAAAGACTCTCATAGATGGGATTTGTGTCTGAAGTGGTATGTCAGAAATACCTCCTGTTGCCTGTCCCTTCTGTCTTTGTTTACCTTATTCTGCTCTTCTGCAGTCAAATAGAGGAGTGAAATCGTGAATTTCATTTTGAGGTACTTGCTTCTTATTGCAGCATAGTGGAGTAGCGTCATCTTGTTCATTTTTTCAAAGCTCCTGAGAAAGTGAGGGTATGAGTGGGCAAAAATACAGGGCAAAGGAAAGAGTACAGTTGGGGGAAATAATGTAGGGAAGAGATTGGTAGGAGGTGGCCAGCACTGGAGCCATCTTTGGTTCCCCCTGGACCAAAGGAATATATTTCTGGATTTAGTAAAATGATCACCAAAGGATGGAAATACCAGTTTAGAAAAGAAATGAGTTGACTGTAATATCTTCAGGGCTTACTAGCAAATAATCCTTTCGAAGATTTTTTTTTTAAACATAATGTATATGCTGCTTGCAACAAATTCAGTTTAAATGTAAATAAAAGTAAAAATTCCCATTCCTCTCTCCCACTACCAGTGAATATATGTCCTTGCAGATCCTTCTCATTGTCTTTAGAGATTACATAAGTATATTTATAGTATATAAAATATTTTTATATTTAAAATGTTAAAATTATATTTTACATTTTATATAAAATTATATTTTATATTTAAAATGTTAAAATGCACACTTTGTTTTACAATACACTTTTAACTTTAACATACCAGAGTCTTATTCATAAGATCTGCCTCAGATTTTTAATTATTTTATACTTTTATGTTTTTTTTTTAAAGGTTTATTTATTTATGCATACAAGCTGGGGTACAGACCAGAGGCGTGGGGCGGCGAGAGGGTTCACCAGAGACAGAGTGGTGAGCAGAACAGGCAGGTCGACAGAAACACACTGCTGAGGGGTGTAGCGGGCGAGGCAGGAGAGGTCTGCCGAGCCATGTGGACTCTCCCCAGTGGGGGGGTGGGGTTGAACTCGCGTAGCTGCTGATAGCTCCACAGCGCAGCTCCTAACCACTGCGCCACCGGGGAGGCCCCAATTTTATACTTTTATGTTAATGTGAGTTTTTAATTTAGCCATCCCTCTTTTTGGTGTGGTCACATTTCTGCTTAACAAACAGTACTGTGTTGGATATCTGTCCATTTATGTATTGGGAATATTTCCATAGTGGCACTGCCCAGTAGAACTTCCTGTGATGATAAAGATGATAATGTCTGCACTGTCCTATGTGGTACCACTAGCCACATGTAGCTGTTGAACACTTGAAACACTTGATCATTAGCAGAATTCAAATTTTAATTCAGTTTCCTTTTAATTATTTTAAATTGAAATAGCCACACATGGCTGTGGTACTACTGCGGTTGTGTAGGTTTCTACATAGCTGGGTCGTACAGCATGTACCGTTGATAAGTACAGGATTGCCCTTCAGAAAACTTTGCATCAGTTTGTACTGCAACCAGTGGTGGTTAGAATGTCCATTTGCTCATATTTGCTCACATCTGCAATAACACTGAATGTTTCTACCAGTTTGCAGGTGAAAAGGTGTTCCCTTGTTTTTATTTGTGTTTCCCTAATTGGCTGTGAGATAGAGCTGTTTTCATGTGTTTACTGAACTGATCATTGATCTGATTTGCCTATTCATAATCCTTACTCGGTTTCCAAATGATTTTTTTTTTCCATTTTTTTTTTTATTGTTATTTGTGTCTTTTACATTTTGTATTCCCCTTGGGCAGCCCACCACCAATTCACCCGTGATCCATCTCCATGGTCCCCTGTATTCTCCTCTCTTCCATTTTGTGCCCTTATCCTCCCCTCCCCCCTCCCACACCGCTGAGTGTCTCTCTCCCACCCCGCCTCCCTATAGTCCTGTTATAAGTGAAACCATTCGATATTTTTCTTTTTCTTTTTGGCTTATTTCACTGAGTATGATTCCCTCTAATTCCATCCATGTTGCGGCAAATTGCATGTGTTTATCTTCTTTCCATGCTGAATAGTACTCCATTGTGTATATGTACCACATCTTC
>PVIJ01000306.1:0-191395 GCA_004024925.1 Scalopus aquaticus
CGGCAGCAGTGATGCGAGTTCGACGCCCGGCCAGGGAGAATCCCACATGGCGCGGCAGACCTCTCCTGCCTTGCCCGCTGCTCCCCTCAGCAGTGTATCTCTGATCTGCCTGTTCTGCTATCCGCTGTCTCTGGTGAACCCTCTCGCCGCTCCACACCTCTGACCTGTACCCCAGCTTGTATGTAAAAATAAAAAAAAATAAATCTTTAAAAAAAAAAAAAAAAGAAAAGAAAACCCCCACTGCTGTCAGTAACTTCAAAACACTCTCACTTCCAAGATGATGAGTAAAAAAAAAAATGTCTGAAAGACTTCAATTGAGAAATTTAGCTCACGGCACCCTTGGTTCTCTAAACAATTTAAACAGTCTTTTCTAGTTCCCTTGAATAGAGAGCATATTTGCACAATAAAAAGGTATCAATCTAAGTTTAGGGTATTTTCCAGATGGTGCAAGATATTTAGATTGGCAAGATACCAGAACCTTCTCTCTTGGTGACTTTCCCAGAGGGGTGTGGCAAAGTCATCTACCTAGGAGATAAGAACTGTCCCCCAACTAAGGGAAACCCACACACTCCCATCTGTACCACATTTGGTATTTTGGACAACACTTGCACACAGATCATCGACTCTGATCTTCTCAGACATGCCGCACGAGGTAGAACAAATCCCTTTTCCCGGATGAAATAACTGAGGCTCAGGGAGGTAAAGCCACGGCCCTGAGCCACACAGCTGGGAGCAAACAGGGCCCCGGTTTCCAAACGCCAGCCCAGCCTGGCCCCGCCACCCACGCCTGCCTCCAGAACCATCGCGCCGGCGGACGACAGAGCAAGAGATGTTCACGGTACCTTTCCGCGTCCTGGTCCGCACTCTGCTGCCTGCTCTCGAAGGCGTTGAAGCTGCTCATGTCCACGTAGCCGTCGTTCTCGTTTGCGGTGGACAGGGCTCTGCTCTGATCTTCAAAGAGCTTTGTGAACGTGCCGGCCCTCCCAGGCCTCCGCGGCGGAATCTGGATGTTTTCATAGTCCGAGTTCATGGCGGGGATGTTCTCGTAGTCCGACGTGTCGGCGTTGGGGAAAGAGATGGAGCGTGGCTTGGTCAGGGGCAAGGGCAGAAAGGGGGGTCGGGAGCGGTCTTCGAAGGACTCCACTCTGGACACCGTCCTGCTGAAGGGGATGCCCCTGCGCTTGCCGTCCCTGTAGAAGATGAGGGAGGAGGGTGACTCAGAAGCCCGGAGCTTGCCGGTGCGAGTCTTAAGCTGCGGGGAGTTGCTGAGGCTCCTCCGGTCCATCTCCAGGAGCCTGGAAGGCCCGTGGTAGCTGGACTCCGAGGAGGACCTGGAGGAAGACAGGTTCACCTCCACGTGCACTTTGTTTTCTGACTTCTTCTTGAACGTCAGCGCCAGGAACCGCTTGAAGGACGACTTCTTCTTCTTGGGGTGCTTGTCTGGGGGGTCGCTCTCGATCAGGAGCGAGGGGGAGCTCTTCGTGATGGGCTTTTTGGTGATGCAGGCCAGGTCGAAAGGCGGGGGGATGTCGACCACGGAGGTCGGTGTGGAGGTGCCGCTGGACGGGAGGTGGTTTCTCTGGGAGAAACTCCCGGAGGAGCCGATGACGCAGGGCAGAGAGAGGTTGTCCTCCTTCCTCTTGGTCCTGTGGTCGTCCAGGCCGGACCCTTCCGGCTCCCGGTACACGGACACGGGGATCTCTCGGCCCTCCACGGAGAACGACCGCGGGTACAGAGTGAAGGCCCTGGGCTTGGCGGGCAAGGCTCTGCCGGCCTCCAGCGGCTTCCCCTCCAGGGACAGGGCCGTCCTCCTCGCCTCCTCGGAGGCGGCTCCAGCGCCAGCAGCTTCTGGGCCGGTTTCTTCCGGGACAGTTTCGGGCACGTAGCTGGTCAGCTTCCCGGAGTGGGGCCTGGCCCTGCTGCTGACGTTCTTCGCATCCGGGGGCAGCAGGCCGCCCTCGGCATCACTGCTCACCGTCTCCCCGCGACCGCTCAGGGGGTCGGATGCTGCCTGCGGCTCGGGCCGCTCTGCTTCCCCCAGGGCCGCCCCGCACGCGAGGCCTATCTCGTAGGGGTTGGCGAGAGAGTCGTCCACGGGGTCCTCCTGCGGCATGACCACCCCGTCAGAGACACGGGGGCCCCCCTGGCCGCACGGAGGCGCTGCCGCCGGGTCCTGCTCTGCACAGCCCCCTGACTCTGGTTCCTGCTCCGGCGCTGAGCCGGTCACGGACTCGGGGGACGGAGAGTAGCTTTCGCTACAGAAGGAGGTGCTCTCCGTGGGGAAGAACTGGTAGGGGCTCCCCGGGAGCGAAGCCACGAAGCCGTCCACGCAGTCGTGGTCAAAGGGGATGATGTGGCAGCTCTCCCCCGCAGGCTCCTCCTCCCCGGGGCCTCTGCCTTCCTGGGGGTCTTCTCCTGCCTCTGGGGTGACGGCTGCCATTTCTTCTCCATCTGTTTTCTCATCCTGCTCCAGTGCCTCGTCCTGGCAGAGGCTGCCGATGCCATCCGCACACTCCTCCTCGGAGACTGCAGGGCTGTCAGCGGCCGCTGCAGGCTCCTGGATGCCCTCGGCCCGCTCCTCCTGCTCCGGGGGCTCCTCACTGGCATCCTCAGCGGGCCCCTCGCCGGGGCGGTCAGAACCCACACAGTCCGGCGCCCCCGGTTCCGCGCCCGAGTCCTCCCCATCCTCTTCGGCCTCCAGGGCCGTCCCGGGGGCCTCCTCGCTGCCGTAAGTCGGATCCTGGGAGTCGGCCCCGCCAGCCCGAGGGTCCCTGGGCTCCAGGCTGTGACCCTCCACTGGCTTCTCTGCCTCCTCTCTTGTGCACCCCTGTTGCTCTGCCCCCGGGTCCCCAGCACTGTCCTCGGCCCCCAGGTCCTCAGGAGCAGGGGCGGGGCCTTCGTCCCCCTCTGTGCTCAGCGCCACCTCAGCCGAGGCCTCTGAGTCCTGGGGGGCACCCATGCCCTCGGGGTCACACCCCTCGCTGCCCCCCTCAAGTTCCCCCTCCTCAGTGGTCTCCGGAGGCTCCTCCTCCGCACAGCCCGCACCCCCAGGCCCGTCGTCGCTCGGCGGCCGGGGGGCCACGATGTAGTCCTCATCCACCTCGGACTCGGGGCACCCCGGGGCGGGCCGGCGCTTGTCATAAAGGCCCCGGTCCACGCACAGCAGCTTCCCATTGCTGCATTTGTTCAAGCTGTTGATCACGTACACGCTGGCTCTCCACTCATGGGGCGCAGCCAGCCTGGGCTTAGGGGCAATGGGGGGCTTCGGCCCCCGGGACATGGAGTTGGGGCTGTGAAGACTGTCAGGCCGGGGTGACGACGGTAACTTGGGTGCCGTCACTGGCATGACGGGACTGGCAGTCCTCGGCTTGGGAGCAACTGGCGGTTTCGGGGAACCTGAAGGACGGAAAGGAAAGACAGGGAGGACACAAAGAGCACGGTTAACTCTTCTTCCATGCATTCTCCTCTTACCCCCCTCAAGAGAACGCTGGCGACGGTTCTCCAACCCACGGGAACCTAGTCCCGTATGGTCTTTCGTCTCTTAGGCTCACACCCTCCACCAGCATCTTTAAAATCCCTTGACCTTCCCCTAAAAATTCATTCTATAAACAAATGAGTAGACCTTCCTCCTACCCACAGTCCGGCTAATGCTACCCACCCGAATGACGTCTCGTGCTCTTCAAACGAAGCTGCCCAGATCGCTGCCCTCATTCATTCAACTGCCATGCACTACAGTAGCTGCCAGGTATCCACGAGGCAACATGGAGCCTCCAGCACCACCCCTCCTGGAGCTTACACTCACGCCCACACGCACAGCACTGGAGATGGCAGGTCTTTGGGTTGGGAGGTGGTGGCTGCCTCTGCTGGGCGGAGGGAGGGAGGGCCAAAGCGACGGCTGGAGGGCAGAGCCGTGGACTCGGTGTTACAACCTGTTACATCCGAGAAGCTGTTGTCTCGCTCCCTCAAGAGTGACACAGCACTGGTCAGTGACAGTGACGTATGATTCCGTGGTCACTTCTGAATTCTACATGCTTCAAGACTGATGTCCAACTAACTTCCCTGCATCCAGATTTCATGGGCTTCCAAATATCAGGAAAGAAGTTATCTGGTATTTTACAAGATGAATATTCGCAAAAGGGCCTTTCCCTTGTGGGTGCTAAGGGCCTACCGGCAGATTAGAAAGTGCAGGGTGAACTACACGTGCACAGGCCGGCGAGAAGCACAGCGCAGCGGCGAGGGGAGACCTCGGGGAAGGTGAGCTCTCAGCTACACTCTCCAGGAGGGGAGCCATGTGGATGAGGAGAAGGGTCCAGGTCTGTATCTTTGCTCCCCAAGCCTGCCAGCTCCTCCACACCCCTAAGGGCCCGCCATACTGTGGGCAGAGTGAGGAATGCAGATTTCCAAGAAAGCAACTCCATCCTGACCTCTCTGCTTCAAAATCCCACCTGGTTCCCCACTGCCCATGGACAAGGACGTCCAGGTGCCCCCTTCTAGCCTCGCCGAGGATGGGGGTCAGCACAGAGCAGCCTCAGCATGCCGGGCTGGCTCGGGGCAGAAGGAAGGCGGAGGAGAGGCCTGTGGGCAAATGCTTCTCCTCCCCAGGCAGTGGGGCCCCAGCGAGGGCCTCGCAGCCTCAAACTCCAGTTGTCACTAATCCAGGGCCATCCAACAGAAACGGAAAGCGAGCCACGTTTATCATCACATATGTAATGTTTCATTTTCTAAGAACCACGTTAAAAAGTAAAAAAGAAAGAGGTGAAATTAATTTTAACACTATTTTTCTACTCAATATTTACAAAATATTATCATTTTGGATCATGTCGTCAATGAATCATGTTTGGATCAACATGCAGTCAAGACACAAAATTCATGAATAAGACTTTGACATTCCTTTCTGTGCTCAGTCGCCTGAATCTAAATCATACTGCACACTTACAAAACATCGTAGTCCGGACCAGCCACGTGGGCTGGTGGCCTGAACACCTCCCACTGATTTGAGACATCTCCATGGGCTCTCCCTATAGTCACCTCAAAGTCAGTATCATCCCCCTTAAGCTGACAGAAAACTCTGAAATTCAGCTGAGGCCCCAAAGGAAATAACAGCGGCCTGGAGAGGCAGTAACACATGGTTACAAAGCCCAGGCTCCCGAAGGCCTGATTCCGGAGCCTCTTTACTTACACTCTGCACATAAATCTAATGAACGTGGTGTCTGGTTTCCCAGAGCCCAGCTAATTAGAAGGGGTGACGGGAGGCAGTTAGGGCAGGAAGGCTGCCAGCTATAAGATGTGGGAACTGACTGCGAGAGAAGGAAGGGAGAGCACAGGTGAATAAAGACCCACGCTCCCGCAGCATCAACCCCAACCCACACCTAGTCATCGGCAGCCACGCCAGGCCAGCTGCCAGCATCCAGGAAGTGGCCCAGGGATTCAAGATTTAAGTGACGTTGCAACTTCTTGTTCCCATAAACAATCAAGTATTTCCCAGTTTAGGAAAATATCTGTCGAAATGAATACAAGAAGCCCCCAAATTTGGAGCTTAAACAGCAAAGCTGCAAGCTACCTATAATGTGGGGTTACAGACTGGGCCTCTGGAGCCCGACTGTCTGGGCTCAAAGCTTGAGCTATGAATCTGAGCCTCAGTCTCCTCATCTGTAAAATGGGTACAACAGGAACATGTACTCTCCGGCGGGGCTGTTGTGAGGACTTCAGTGCTGAGAGCCAGGCTGTCACATGGGCACACCCCAGAAACAGTTGCCGCCATCACTAGAGCCACATCAGTCTTTGCCGAGCCCACGTCTTCCCTGTATCAGCCCCGCTCTACCCTAACATGCTGTGCAATATTAGTTTCAGGCTTTCAACGTGTGGTGTCAGGTGTCGGCAGGAAATTATTCTTTGGGGGTGGGGAACCTCGTTTCTCATCCTAAACAGATGGCATTTAACAAGGGCACCAAAAGACCTGACAGAGGGATAGACTGTGAAAAACGACCATCACCTTTGCTGGTTCACCCCCCACCCCCACCCCATCCTTCATCCAATCAAGCTATTGATCTGTGGGCGCCATCTCCTCAGGAAAGGTTACAGTGACGCGTGATCCTGCAAGAAAATGCCTTCCCCGCGGGAGCCCACAGGAACACCAAGTAGGCAGCGCCCACCCCTGCAGCACCTGCCCCTGCTTCCAGCTCCGAAGCTCAGGGCATTTCGCCTGTGTCCCAGCCAGGATCAAGGGAGGCCAGAACCAGAAGGGCCTTGTTTGGCCCCTCACTGAAATCTGAGGGAACTGAGGCACAGAGAGGGCAGGTGACTGGTGCGAGGTTACTCAGTGAATCCAGAGTGGGGACCCCATGGATTTTCTATACCCTGAACTTCTGCCTTCTGCATCCTGAACCCTTTGGCCACTGACCATTTCCTCCACCATGGAGATTCAGTGAGGCAGAGAAGGGAAAATGCAGGGAAACTGAGGCCAGAGAGACCAGGGACAGCTACCCAGACAGGAAATTTACATAAGGTTGGGCCCAGGGCTCAGAAGTACTAGCAGACCATATGGTGGATAACTTTCAGTTGCTCCCATCCAATTTCCTTTGACCCAATTCCATTAAGCGGATATTCATTGAGCACCTACTGTGTGCGCTAGGCACTGATGCAGATTCTTGGCAGACAAGCAATAAAAAGGGTAAGGAGATCACATCTTGTGTGTTAGCTGATCATAAAGTCCATGGGAAAAGATTAGGATTCACCTGGAAAGGACTCACTCAAGGAGGTGAGGGTGGTTGGACAGGAGTGAGCGAGGGGGCGGAGGGGAAAAGCAGAAGATGAGGTCAGGGTGGGGAGAGTGTAGGGTACACAGGGCCTGCAGGCCTGGGAGGACTTGGGCTTTTCCTCAGGGCAGAGGACACGCACACTGCGCTTCGTGTGCTGAAATAAGGAGACACAGGAGAGCAGAGAGGAGGGTCTTGAATAACCTGGGCAAGAGACGACAGAGCCTGGTGGCATCGGAAGTGATAAAAAGAGTCAAATTCTGAAAGAGAGTCGGTGGGACATACTGGCAGTGTGGGGCGTCTGAGAGAGGGGAGTCAAGGAGAACACGAAGGTTTCGGGCTGAGAGACTGGAAAGGGAAGCTGCCCCGCACTGGGCTGGCCAAGGCTGCAGGTGCTGGGGCTGCAGCCTCACACGCAAGTCTGAGCTAGCTGGCACGCCTAGGCGGGGCTGTCAAGTGGTCTCTCGGACACGGCTGTCTGGGCCCTGGGGAGAGGTCTGGCTGGAGGCAGCCATCAGGGAGATGGAATTTAAGGCATGAACCTGGCGAGATTACTGGGCGGCTGAGTGTGGACAGAGAAAGGAGCAGGGCCAAGGAGGACGCCTGTGCCCGAGGTTATGGAGGGAGCCGGCAGAGGAGCCTGAGGAGGGCGCAGAGATGGAAAGGAGCCTGAGAGCTTCCAGTTCTGCTCCCTTCCCCACCTCTCTCTGCAAGAGGAACTGGATAAGGCCCCTGCCCTCAGTCTGAGGTCATGACCAATTCTCCTAGAGAAGACTCAGGGAAGAGGAGACTCGGGGCGTGCAGAAGGACAGGCAGGACTTTCACATTTGAAAAAGTGGTTGGTATTCCAGGTGGAGGGAACAGAGTGTGCGGAGGCCGAGAGGCGAAGCCCTCCGGGAGTAGAGGAGAGTCCGGTTTGGCTGAGGTTTGGAGCATGGCAGTGATGATGGTGGGATTACAGGACTAATCATGAATCAGAGCTGGGGTTCCCTCTTCTGGGCTAAGTTTAGCTTTGTGACTATCGAGACCCCTGCATGGAAGGAGCTGGGGGACCCGCTGCTATCTCCTCAGTTCCTCTGGCTATTGCATGAGGCAACCCCTCTCCCTGCATCACAGAGCGGGGGGGAGCATATCCGCCCCACCCCACGTTACCAACACCCAGAGTCTCCCAGCACGTGGCTATGCTGGGATGACTCCAGCACAGAACGCCCTTCTTCCAGTAAAGACGTTACTGGAGTTAACTGAAAGGTAGGGGACCCAGAGTGACAAGAGAAAGATTTTAACAGCTCTGGTGATTAAAATCATCCCCAGCCAGCCCCCTGGTACCAGTTTATATTTTCTCCCTCTATTTAATTAAATGTCTGTCACTCACACATTCATGCTTGCTGCTCCCTTGGCAGCGATGCAAAGCTATGCACAGGTCAGTTAGTACGGCTTTTAGGAGGAGCCCGGACTGGGAGATCAGAGCTCTGAGCTCTACTCCCAGCTGGGCCATGAGCTGGAGGTCTGACCTTGGACAAGTCCCTTCACCTCTCTGAGCCTCAGCTTCCCCATCCAGAATGAAGGGACTGCAAGAAGCAGGCAGGAAGTGCCTGAAGCTCTGTGACTACAGCCTGTCAAACTCAAGGCTCTTCCTATGACGCCCCACATCCCTACTTTCTAGCCCCAAGTCTGTTTCAATGGCAGCTCACTATGCTCCCCCTGGAATTCTCATAACCATATGCTCCAAGAGTAATTATCTTCCAATTTCACCTTCCAATTGCATCTAAATTTAACTTTCATTCCTGGGTGCCTGCTGGAATGTCCAAGCCAAGCCTGATGGTTTCTAATTAGACTGCTGTTAGCTGCCCCAGTGACCCGCAGCAGGCATGCGCAGGCAGACTGTGCCAAACAGAGCGGGCCCCCGGCGGGGACAGACCTGGACTCCAATCCCAGCCCAGCTGCCCTTGGCTGTGTGGTTTTGGACATGTCACTTTGCCTCTCTGAGCAGAACATCTGCCTTCCCTCCCCCATTTGTTGTTTTAAACACGGTCATTGAAAAGTTCAAAGGAAATAACAGACATGAGATGCCCAACAGAGTCAGCTGACAAACCCTTCCTGTGTACCTACTATGTGTCAGGCACTGGATAAAACAAAAACAAGCTCTCAGCCTGGACAGGCTCTCAATCCTGTCTCTCTGGCCCTCATTCAGAGGCCACAAATCAGTGCCCATGTAAATGCCTGCACCTCAGTTTTCCCATCTATAAAAATGAGGATAGTAAGAGAACTCACCTCAAAAGGAGGCTACTGAGAAAATGAAATTGATACAAAGTAAAAACACTTAAAAGCAGGTGCCCTGGTTGATAGTAAGTATGCAATGAATATTAGCTAGCAGTTATTGATCAAAGCTAAACTTACACTGTGACAGCCGGTGGTCCAGGCACCTTACAAGTTTTATTTTATGTAATCACGAAGATCCAAAGAAAAAATCTTACTATCCCCATTTTCATTTCAGATGAAGGAACAGATTTGGTAACATGCTCAAGGTTATATAAGGAAGGACACGGTGGTTCTGAGCCTCAGGCCTGCTGTGAGCCACTTCACTACAGGGCAGGCATCGCAGAGCAAGGCCCCGCAGAAACCAGGACGCGACTCCCATCACCCCCGTCATGCTGAAAAGTCACCAGGCTCGTACAGGAGGGCGGAATGCAAGAGTGGCAGCTGCTGAGACTTCCTGTACCAAACTGCCTCTAAATGTCCTCCGCAGGCCTCACTCCATCCCCCAGATTCTCTGAAGGGGGGAGGTCGCTTGAACCTCCACCAGGGAAATGTGGGAAAACAAACTGCTCTCATCATTGTTTTACAGTGAATTTTACTAGGCATGCAGGGAAAGCGAGCGGGACTCTGTCCGAGCTGCGCTGCAGCAGGCGGGGCCACCTTCTTCCTCCCAGGAGTGGCCGGATGGGCGCTGGGACCCTGCTCCCGCCTTTCCCAAGCCACTAAGGGGCACCCTGATCCCAACACCCCCCATTTTTCCACCCACCCTCACTCGCAGTCCAGGCGTCCACAAGCCCAAGAACAGCAGGGCCTGGACAGAGGAGGTGGCCGCCACACTCCCAAGTCCCCAGCGGCTCCTTTGTCAGAGCAGACCAGTATCTCCAGCCTGCACCTCGCCCCTAGGACAATGACTTTTTTCATTGAAAAGATTTAAAAAAGAAAACAGCCCACAACACACAAGGCAGCAGGATATGGTTCTAAGACAGCCAAAATGGTGGCTTCCTGTTTCTTTAGGGATGTGTGTTTGGGAGTATGGGTTCTGGCAAGGGTGTTGGTCGGGGAAGGGGCTGCCTTCTGCTAAATTGCAAGAGAAAGAAAAGAGAGTGATGGTCGTGCCAGGTTGGCTGACTGATGAAGTTAGCCGGGGTTGTTCCCAAACAAACTTGCACGTTGGAGGGAACTTTCTGCGGACCGGGGATGGAGTCAGGAAACAGAAGTGGGTTCCAGGCACCGCCCACCTCGGAGTCTCAGTTACTGAGTCTGTTAAATGGCATTCTCCTGCAGGGATCGCTAGGATTTAAAGGCGTTCTGGATTGCGCAAAACCCCCGAACTAGCGGAGTCAGATGCAGCGGGCTGGGAGGGGATGCCAGGAGCGCGGCTGGGCCTCAGCGCCGAGCGTCCCCCGGGCGCCGGATCCCCCCACCCCCACCCCAGGGAGGCACAAAGAGGGCCCCGGGCCAGGGCGCTGCGAGGGAGGGGTGCGCTGCGCCCGGAATAAATGAGGGCTTTTTAGTCTCAGCCGGAGCGCTAGTTCCAAGTCTCGGGGTCGAGGGAGAAAGAAGGGCGCAGGAATCCACTTAAGGGTGCGTCTCTGGTACTGAAGCACTAGGAATAGACGTCGGTGTGAGAGAGAGCTCCGGTCGTACCCTGTGGCCAGGGGGGATTCTGGGGCGCCAGTGAGGGTCTGGTGCGGACCCCGAGGAGCTGGGCTTCGGGGTTAGGGGTGCGACCAAGTCGTCCGCTGCCCAGGGGACCCTCGCTCTGGGGCCCGCCCTGAGAGTGGGATAAGGGCGTGCATGCCAGGGCGCGGCCTCGCCCAGACAGAGGGGGCGTCCCTGAGGCGGGGCGTCTCGGACTGGGGTCCCCAGGATTGCCAGCCTCCCCGACGTGGGGACTCGGGGCCGCCCAGACCTCCGCCGAACAGAGTGGAGGGTCGGGGCATTCTCCGCAGCTCGCTCCGCACGCCCCGCGGGCTCCAAGTTGAGCGTCTGGCCGGGGCCCGCGTACGCCTCCCTCGCGCCCAAGGTCGCGCGCAGCCTCCTACCTGCTCTGTTCATCTTCCAGCGCGCGGAGCCCGCGGCCGCCCGTCGGTCCGTCCGTCGGTCCCAGCGCGAGTCCGCGCGCCGCCTCACTCCATGGCCGCCCCGCGGGGCCCGCACCCCTGGCGCCCGCCCCGCCCCCCGGCGCGCGCCGGACTCCGCACGGCGCGCAGGACAAGCGGGAGTGCGGGGCGCGAGCCTCGGGGCTGGGCGGGGCCGTGAGGGGAGAGGAAGGGGCGCGGGCGGGGGCGCGCGGGGGCGGGGGCCGGGGCGGCGCGGCGTCGCGTTCGCTCGGGATTTCGCGCGGAGCGCAGGGCAAGTGGGGCGCGGGAAGCGAGCCTCGGAGGCGGGGCCGCGCTGGCGGGGGGCCGGGAGAGCCCGAGCGGCGAGAGGAGGGGGCGCGAGCGCGCCGCGCGTGGGGCAGCGGCGGCGTCGCGTCCGTTCCGGGCTCCCGGCTCCGCGCGGGGCGCGCTGCGCTCTGGCCGCCGCGCCTCTGCCGGCGCTGCTGTGGCGGCCGCCGCGCCTCCGCCCCCTCCTAGACGTTTCCTCCCGCTCCCGAAGAGGAAGGCTTTTTTTTTCCTTTCTGCTCTGTCAGGGATTGAGGGAACCGAGGGGTGAGGCGTCCCCGCGCACATTTAAAGGGACCGTGACCGTGGGTACCGGGGAGCCGCGCGATATTCGAGGGACTGGGGTCTGCGCGGGGGGCCGGGGAAGTCGGCGAGTTGGACTTCTGGGGACTTTCTGGTCCCTTTGCCGACGAATCATCTCTTTATTTTCAATCTCGGCACGGACCAGACAGTCCCAAATTCACGCCTTCATGGAAGCTGGATGGGAGACACATCTAAGACACAAGACAAACAAGTGATACATAATCACTTGGGAGAGTGACAGGTGCCTCGAGGGAGATGAGCCAGGGCTAGAGGCCTGAGCAGTGGCTCTCAAAATGTACGCACTAGCTTGAGAGTTGTCAGAAATGTAAATTCCCCAGGGCACTCCCCGACGCTGAATCAGAAATCGTGTTTCACAAGCCCTTCGGTCCTTCCGTGGTGAGGCGAAGTTTGAGAACTGCTAGAGAATAAAGGAAGGCAGAGAATCAAGGAAGGCATCCTGGAGGAGGTGACACAGAAAGGGAGACCTCCTCGATGAGGACTCTTTCTTTGTTCAGTCAGCACACAGGATCAACACACCCTCTAAGACCCCACAAGTCCCTGTCCATTCCTATCCCCATCCCAGAACTTGCCAGATAAGCGGAACAGTCAGCCTGTGTCGGCATGGGCAAACCCAACTCCAGAGCCCAAGCACCTATATTGCCCAACACCAGGCCTCAGTTTCCACACTGGGGATTGAATTTGATTCTTTCAAATGACTTTTTCATCGTTGAATTGCCAACAGAGTCCCTAAGCCTCCGGCCTTTTGTGGAGAAATACTTGAGTCTCCGGAATAGAAAAAAAAAAATCTATGGCAGGCTTTGTGTTACTTAGTCATGTTTTTTTTTTTTTTAAGATTTATTTATGCATACAAGCTGTGGTGTGGGTCAGAGGTGTGGGGTGGTGAGAGGATTCACCAGAGATAGTGGGGAGCAGAACAGGCAGATCGACTGAAATACACCGCTGAGGGGAGCAGCGGGGAGACAGGAGAGGTCTGCTGCGCCCTGTGGGAATCTCCCTGGCCAGGTATTGAACTGGCGCTGCAGTGGCTCGGAATAGCTTCATAGTGCTGAGACTTAACCTGTTGCGCCACCAGGGAGGCCCCTTAGTCAGGTTCTTAATATATTTTATGAATGCATGGAGCTGGTGAAGATGGTGAAGTAGGTGATGATAGGGGAGTCGATAGTGGCAGCGATGTTGGACATGGGGGAGGTTGGGAACAAAGGAGGTAGACGTGCTAGGTGATAGAAGTGGTGGAGGTGGGGGTGATAGAAGTAGTTGCGATGGTGGAGGGAGCAGTAGGAAATGACAGCGTGCTACAGCTGGTGCTGGGGCTGCCTGAGGTGATGGAGACTGAAAGAGGTGATAGAGGAGGTGGTGGTAAGGGAGGTGGGGCTGGTCAAGCTGATGGAGGTGGTAGAGGCGATGGAGGGTGGAACTGTGGTAAAGAAGGTAGGGATCTGTCTGAATCTGGGTACAAATGAGTTTATTGGGGGGAACTAGTAATAAAACCCATCTAACTTAGGACCCCAGGGCAGAAGCAAGAGAGGGAGGCTTGGATAACGCAATCATTGGGCAGTTACTCTTTGCTGGAGGGCTTGTGCCAAGGAGCCGGGATGGCAGGAAGAGCCCTCCATGCTTTGCTAAGCCCTTTCCATGCCTGTTGAATTTGGGATTTGAGGCTCAGCAAAGTCTACTTAAAAAGATCATAGCACCAGGGACAGTTGGGAAAACCCACAGGTCTGAACTTGTTTAGGTGAAAGCACATGTTGGTGTGGGGTGACAGACCAGCTGTGAGGCTGAAACGTTTATTCCTTTGTTTGCTTTTCCTAATAAAAGAAAATGGATGTGAAAGACCACAGGCTTGCAAAACTCCAGCGCTAAAGCTGGTGGGTGTGCTGGCTTAGTCCCTGTGGGATGGGCCACGGCCTGCACCGAACCTGGGGTATGGCTGTCCACGTCCATGAAGGACAGGGGCATGGCAGTAATGACCCTCCTTGCTCTGGTTCCCAAGTTTTCACACATATTTTCTTCCCCAGGTCTCCACAAAGGGATCATTAAATCCCCATTTCACATCTGGGAAAACTGAGGCCTAGGGAAGGCAAATGATTTGCCTTTACGGCCCAGACAGGCTCACACTCCCTTTTCTGAGTTTTAAACTACCAGGCTCCACTGTTTTCTCTGTATGAGTGAAACAGGGGCCTAGATTTCCTGCTCTCACCGTTTTGCCGTTGCTCTTGCGGCCTCAGCGCCCAGGACAGGCGCTGTGTCCACGTGACAGGCCTGGAAGCTGAGGCCCAGATGGTGGTGGGGTCACTCGGTGAGTTAGGAAGGCACTGGCTGAATCCACATGGGCACCTTCTCTTTGAAGAGCACAGTCTTTGGCTCTGCCTTTTGGGGGGCAGCAGCCCTCCCCACTTTCCACTGTGGCCTGGCAAGGAAAGGGGCATTGCACCTTTAAGGCAGGTCCCCCACAGGTGTCAGACCTCCCTAGCAGGCCTTCTTTCTCTCTCCCCCTTTCTTTTTTCTCTTTCCTTCCTGCTCTCTTTCCCTCTATCTGCCTTGGATAGTCAGGACCGCCAGCTGCTCCCAGCTTCACGGCATGAACTGGCCCAACCCTATTTGGAAGGGATGGGATGGGGGGGGGGGCAACTCTCGTCCTGATGCAGCCCAGGGAGCCTCAGAGCTGGGAGACTTGCAGAGAAGGAACCTGGAGGACCAGCTCCAGGTGTGGAAGCTGTGGCAGGACCAGCCCACAGCCTAACAGCAATAATAATGCTGAACACTGATAACACCACCCACTGCTATCACCTACCGTGCAGTTTGTTCTGCTAATCCATTTCCATTCTTCTTGTGCTGATGTGAGATGATTTTACGATTCTCTTCATTTTACAGATGAGAAAACTGAGGATCAGAGAGGTGAGAGTCTTACTCAAGATTCAGAGGACTTGAAATCAAATAGGTCTCCCTGTCCCCTGACCTGTGCTAGTCACACACAGCCTCATTTGCCCAGGACTATAGGGCAGAATCTAGACCAGAACCCTTGGTGGCTGACCTGTCTTCCTCCCCACCTGCCTGCCTGCTTTTCCTTTCTCCTTCCCTCCTTCCTTCCACAAAAATAGGTACTTCCACCGAGTACCTACTCTGTGCCCGGTACCAGGTAACCAAGCCAAACTCACTTCATGCTTGCTAGATCCCCAGGCCAGGTGAAGAAGCAGGACCCCCAAGGATACCCGGGAGTCTGATGCGAGCATCATGGAGGAAACAGACCTCCCAATGCCCCACCCACATGACTTTTGACCCTTGCTGTGGGATTGTTTGGTTCCCTGGCACCTCTGAGATCAGTCACCCCTCACTGGATCCTGTAAGACCCCCAAGCTCCCCAGTGAAGCCCCCTCTCCCCATACACACATACTCTCACTCATACTCGTGCATAATGTGGCATAAAAGATCAGGATTCTCCAGGTAAGCAAATATCTCCTATCTTTTATTATTAGCCCCAGACAATCTGGGGCTAATCACACACAGCTTGGGTAACCTCAGATCAAAACCGCTGAGATCCAGCTCCCTGTTCCCACCGCCCGGAGCCTCAGCAAAGTGCAGAGCTTTGCAGACTAAAACTGGAGGTGGTCCTGTTCTCCAGAAACAACAGAGCACCAGACAGAGCACGTGTTAACTGAGGGCAGCCATCCCAAACTCCCAGACAGGCGGTAGAATGCGGTGGTCAGGAGCCGCACGGACCTGGGTGTGATCAGGGGCAAGTAACTGAGCCTCAGTTTCCCCACTGGCAAACCATAGCAGCTGGTATTTGCTGAGTGCTTATTTTGTGCATTCAGTAAGTTTCCTGCATATATTATTGACTCATTTAATCCTCTCAAAAAACCTATGAGGTAGGCAATGTTATTATCCCCGTGTTACAGGTGAGGCTACTATGGCACAGAGAGGCCGAGACACTTGCCAAGGGATGCACAGCCAGTAAGTGGTGGGGCTCCCACCCTGGTTCTGAGGCCCCATTTTTACCCACTTCAGCATGCTGCCCCCCTCTCCAGTGGGCATGATAATAGTGTCTGCTCATTAAATGAGATAATCCATCTGGAGCCTTCAGGGAAAAGAACACAGGAGGCGTCCATCAACGGTCATTTCATTCAAATGTCCAGCATGGTTGGTGCGCAAGCAAAAGTAACTATTGGGGCACAGGACTGCCACCATCAGGGCACACGGGATGGGCAATAGGGGGCCAGGCAGGAGCCCAGCAGGAGGCCGGGGAGGTAACCTGGGCTCCACTTCTTGCCCTGGCTCTGCGGGGTAACGATCAGTGCGTGGCTGCCTGACAAGTAGGGACTCAGCATAAAGCTGGGTAGGGCCCAGTCCCGCCGTCTTCATAGCTGCTGTGTGGCGGTGTCCCCGGGGTGCCCTGTTTTCTTCGGGGAGCAGGTGTACTTCTTGTCTCCAGGGTGAGGTGCACATCATAAAAACAGAAGTGACGGCCCTGCAGCCTCCCCAGCTCTGGCCCTGAGAGCCGCGGTTGGCTCACCCCACCACGCTGTGCCCCCGTCGGTGCCCTGCCCGGGGCGGCCCTTCCCGACCCAGCAGTCGGGTTGGCATCCTGCCCCAGGGCTGGGCACATGTCAACCAGGCACCTGCAGGGTGGACGCAGTCCTAGCAAGACTGCCTGTGTTTCCCGTACCCCAAAGACGGGTGGGGGAAACGTCAGATAATTTCGGTTCAGGCATCTCCCACCCCCACCCCATACACTGGGTCAGACTTGAGGGGGTGCTGGGGGCCTGGAGACCTCTGGAGTCACCTATCACTGGCTCTGTGGCCTCGGGCAAGACACTCACCTCACCTCTCTGCACCTGTTTTCTCCCCGGCTGTGGGGAGGATGAGAGGCCGGTTAATCCTCTTCCCTCTCTATTCCCTGCCCTCACCGCTAGGCTCCAGGTAGAGTTGGGGAGGGGCTGAGGGTCGGCTTCCAGGCTTCCAGCGATGCAGAGCAGCTGGGGGTGAAAGCAGGCGGGCTGGGCTTCCACGGGCCTTTCCCACGCGGAGGAGTTGGGGTTGTCATTTCAGGGAGGGGAACAGCCCCAGCAGAGTGGGGAGCGGAAGGCAGGGTCAGGTCAAGGTGAGTCACAGGAGGGCTCTCCAGTGGGGTCAAGGAGTTTGAACTTCACCTCCCGGGCGGTCGGGCGCCATAGCGTGTGTCTGTGGGAGGGGGTGACATGGTCAGGCCTGTGCGGTGCCCAGAGGGGTGAGAGGTCAGAAGGGCAAGCCTGAAGGCGGGTGACCTGAGGGAGCTGCACAGGGCTCCCAGGAGATCAGGCTGAACTCAGGGGTGCCCCTGGTTCTCCGTTGTAGGGCTCAAGTGCAGACTGGGAGGGCTTCCAGGAGGAGGCTGGCTTTGCTGTGTACCCTGAAGGAATCACACAAGCAGAGGGGAGCAGAAAGGGGCATACCAGGTGGGGGCTGGGTGAGAGCTGGGGGCCAGTGGCCCTGAGGCTGGAATGCCAAGGTTGCAGGATGGGCTTAGGTGGGAGGGCACACAGGCGCCTTAGAGGGTCTTGTCCAGCAGGGCTTGGGCTCCCCAAGGAGGGGCTCAGCCCAGCAGGGCCGCCTCAGAGTTTTTATCACCACTGGGTGGGATCCAAGGTCTGTGGGGGAAGTGACCGCCCTCTTCCGGCCAGCCATTTTCTTTCCTTCTGCTGGCCCGGTTGGCTTTTTCCCGAGGCTGCATTTCCACAACAGCCCCTCCTGGCCGGCTGGGCGTGGGCAAGGCTCCACCACACACCCAGCAGCCAGCCCTGGGCTTCCTGCCCCTCTGGGCAGGCTGATTGGAGGAAAACAGCCCTCGAGCCTTCTGCAAAACAGGAAACTGCTCTCCCTGCTTCCTGAAGGACAGGAACTGTCCCCATGGCAACCAGGGGACAAAGAGGCCACATTAACCCTTCCGAAGACGGCCTGGCCTGGAGCCCCTTCTTGCTGACCTGTCCCAGTGTGGCACTGTCTGGGTGACTGGGGCGGCTGCTGCAGGGACGGCTCCCAGGTGCCACCGCCACCTTGAGGGAAAGGCGGGGCTGGGTTTATACCCGTTGCGTGGAGGACAACCTCGAGGCTAACACGGAGGGCGAGGGCCTCCACAGGTCAAGAACTGAGGCACAAGCAGGTGTCGGCGGCCAGGCTGTCTCCACCGAAGTCTTGGCCCCCAGCCCCTGCACCTTGGCAGATGGCTGCACGTTTCAGCCTCAGTCTCCCTACCCGTGAGACAGGACAGTTGCATGCCAGTCTCTGAGGTGTCGTGAGCATCCGCCGGGGTCATCCACTTGTCCCTCACGGAGGCACTTGTGTTTCGAGCTGCTGAGGATTGGGCAGTGACAGTGCCCCAAAGAAAGTCCCGGTCTCTGTGGGGACACCTTTGGGGGAGGTGGGAGTGATGAGGGTGCGTGAGCACAGGTGCTGGTGTCGTGGGCAGGGAGCAGGTACAGGGAGGCTCAGCTCGGTGGGCAAGGATAGGAGGGCATAGGCCAGTGCGGAGCCTGTTCCTGCAAGGCCCGGGGCCGGCATCCAGGCAGGGCCACGGTGGGGAGGGTGCCTGAGCACCCGCGGGGAGCCGAGGACCTGGCAGGGGAGGAGGCGGCAAGCCTGTCCTGGGAGCTTTGGGCTTTTTCTCTGAGCAAGGTGGAGCAAGGCAGGAGCGCAGGGAGACAGGGCCGCATTCCGATTTCAGTTTTTAAAGATTTCCCTCTGCCGGGGGTGCTCTTGGGATGCAGCTGACAGTGGGGCTCTGGAAGGCACGTTTTCGGGGGACCGTGCCCTGTGACTCTGGAGAGACCCAGGGAGAGGCAGGGCAGGGCGGGGACCCAGTGGCCTGCGCCCAGTGCTGCCACTGTCCCGTAGCCCAGCATTTCCCTTGACCGCCCCCCCGAACACAGCCCTCCCCATCCCACGCCCGCTGGCCGCTTCCAGGAGGCCGTGGCCACAGCCCTGGGGTCAGCAGCATCAGCACTGGGCCCCGTGCAGCTGCTGGGCAGGTGCTCTCCTCGCTGCGGCCCCAAGACCCAGTTCTCTCCTTTGCCACCTCATCACCCACGTCCCCCCATTTTCCTCCCCTCCAGCTACACTGGCTTTCCCCTCTATCCCCCACCCTGCCCAGCTCCCTGTAGCCCCAGGGTCTTTGGCCCCATGCTCCTGCTCTCTAGAAACCTCCCTCCCCGCAAATGTGCCCAGCTGGGCTGCCTCACCTCATCGTTCAGATCTCAAATGTCATTTCTTCAAGAGGCCTCTTGGCCCACCTCCTGCCCCGCCCCCCACGCCTCTTCCTCACTTGTATAGCTGAAGCTGCCCCATTTGTCTGTTTACCTGTGTGGGGTGTGCCTCCCCACCAGGAATGCCAGCTCCAGGAGGGAGCACAGCCTCTTGGCTGCTCTCCCGGGGCACCTGGAAGGGGACCTGGGAACACCCCCATAATATCTGCTAATACTGAGCCAATAAGTGCCATGGAGACCCCATTCCTGGGCTGGTCACCAAGCCCGCACTCACTCCCCAGGCAGGGTACCGGCGGACCCCTACCTGGAGGCACCTCTCAGGTCCGGTTAGTTGGAGTTAAGGGAGCAAAGATTGTGTTTGGAAAGGAACTAACATTTGCTGAGTGTCTACACTCACCCCAAACTGTGCTGGGATTGAGGCACCAGGAAGGAGGTATCATTGCCATTTCTCAGGTGAGGAAACTGAGGCCCAGGGGAGAGTTTTGTGCCCCAGGTCCCAGTGGGAAGTGGCAGCTGAGGGTAAAGCTGGCCCGACTCTGGAGCCTGATCCAGAGCCAAGAGGCCCCCGGCCACAGAGCCAACAGGGGCCTGTGCACAGACAGAAAACGAGAAAGGGGGACTGACTGAACAATCTCCTCCAAGGTTGTCCAGGCCACTGCCACTGCCCATACCTTTGGGTTAATATAGGGGAACTCAAGCCTCTTGATCTGAAAAATCTTCTGGACTGATTGAAATATGAGTTTCAACTCCCAGCCCAGGCTCATTCAGTTAAGAATGGGGGTTGGTGTTGAGAGTCTTCATTTCAGGAAACAGGGAGTTTCCCATGGAGGCCCATAGAAAGGCAGGGAGCCTGAGGTGGGAGCAAACCGGGGACCCCTTTCTAGTGAAAGGGCCTGAAGTTGCCACTTGTTCATCCGATGAAAACCAGACTTAATAATCCAGCAGGCAGGGGCCTCCCTGGTGGAGTAAAGGGTTAAGCGCAGTGTTGTGGAGCTGAGCTGACTGTAGGTTTTTAGGTTCAGTGCGGGGGGTGGGGGTGTGGGGAGAGTGGGGGCGCGATTCCCTTATGGCACAGCAGACCTCTCCTGTCTCCCCACTGCTCTCCTCAGCAATGTATTTCCGTCGATCTGCCTGTTCTGCGCCCCACTCTGTCTCTGGTGAACCTTCTCACCGCCCCACACCTCTGGCCTGCACCCCAGTTCTTGTATGCATAAATAAATAAATCTTTAAAATGAAATCCAGCAAGTGTGCAGCAGAGCCCCGGGGAGCAGGAGCGAGCCCGGGCCTGGCCCCAGCCCTGGAAGGCCCGGCCACGCCCTGCAGTCCAGCTCCCACCTCTGACGCCAGCTCTGAGTGCGCGTCCTCAGGCCGTCCTTCCTCTAGGAAGAGCTCTGCAGGCCGGGGCGGCAGTGTCACCTTCCCCGATGCACGCGCAGGGTGGCCGTTTATAAAGAGGCAATTTGATGAGCCACGAGGCCGACCCCTGATTTATTTTCCCTGTGGAGCTCCTGAGAGGAGACTGTGTCTCTCCACCAGCTCCATGGCAGAGGGCGAGGGCGACCGCGGCTGCAGTATCGTATTAATTAGCTTAATAAGCATGTGTGCGCCGGTGCGGAGGCACTGGAGGCAATGTGACCCCCTGTCACGGGCACCATCAATTGCTGGGGTGAGCCTCCCGCCACTGAAGCCCGAACACTTAAAGAAATGAATCAGGCCCGGTCCGGGTACACCATTAATACGCTCGGCCGCCCTGGGCTCGCTCCACTGCCCGCCGGTCTCCGTCCTCCCAGCGGAGGCCACAGTCCTCCGGGTTCCCTGCAGGAGGGCCCTCCAAGGGCCTCAGGCTGGAGTCGCCCTCTCAGCTCAGGGGCGTCCCTAACGAGGGGAGACCTTGACGAGGGGAACGCACCTCACCTTCAAGGGGTGCCCGCGGGAGCATCCAGGGGTGCGCTGATGAGCTGGGACAGGCCTTGCGAGCAGGCGCAGGCGTCTGTGGGAGCCCCAGCCCCGCCCTTTGCAGCCCTGAGCGCCTGCCAGCCGCCCCCCGTGTCCCGCTCCTCACCTGCAAATGGGCGTCTCTAGCACTTTTACCGCACATGTGCACTAGGAAGACGAAACCAACCCCTCAAGTTAGCAGGATCCCTGGAGCGGACAGACCGCTGGGTCATCAGACTGAGCTGTTCGCGGAGCACCCGCCACGCGGGAGGCCGCCGGTTACGAGTCTTGGTCTGGTGGACGTCTGTGTCCGCGAAGGTCTGCCCCACCTGCCATCCTCACTGGCCTCGCCGTCAGGCCCACGGCTTCTTCAGCACTGACGCGATCTGTTCACGCTTCGCTGAGCACCCGGCCCCGGCCGCAGCCTCCCCTGCTCTCCAGGGCGGCGCCCCGTCGGCTCGCCAAACTCCACATGAAGCCGTGAGCGGACTTGCTTCCAGCTGTGAACACTCCCGGGGTCCGGACACTCCCACGGGTGTGGACCCCCGCTCCTCTTCCGTAGCTGCAGCCCAGAACCCTGACCGTTCACTCTCCACAGGCACTCTGGATGGCAGGTATGACTGTGCCCCTTTCAAGCGTGAGGAAACCCCGGCTCAGACGCCAGGTCTGGGGTGGCCGCACAGCCACTGCCTCTTTTCCCGCTGCCCTTCCCGCAGGACCATGCCCGCCTGATGGGCTCCTTCTCGCAGAAACAGTGGCAGTCCCTGGTGGTCGGGCACACCTGGGCAGGTGGCAGTGCCCCTACCCCTGCTTCTCCCCTGGCATTCATTTCAACTGCATTTCTCAGTGTCCTCCTCATGGCATGCCTCAAGGGGACCCCGAAGGGCCCACACTTCCTGAGCCATGGACAGCATCACTGCTTCTTGCCTCATCTCCAGAACCAGCTCCATAATTTGTGGGGGTCAGGGCAAAATGAAAACGCAGTGTCTCTTGTTCAAAACTTGAGACTGGTGAGAAACAACTTAAGATGGTGAGAAAGAAAATGGGATTGAAACTGAGCCCAGGGCCCTCCTGAGCCTGGGTCCCCATGTGACCGCCCTGGTCTCCTGCCCATCAGCTGTCCATCGGGCAGGATGTTAGGAAATCAGCTCCGGGTCCAGCCTGACATGGGCATGTGGTAAACACACCTTTACGGTGTGCGTGAAATGGCACGTTCACCCCCAGCCCTGTGAGGTAGACACAGAATCGTGAATTTGCAGGTGGGTAAACAGAGACACAGGAGCTTCCGCCTCACCCAGCCTTCCCCAGCCTGGGTCTCTGCCTCCTGCCTGGCATGCTAGCCCACTGCTCCATGCGGACCCCAAACCTGGCCTTTCTTTTCTTGACCCCAGAAAGAAGGGGTCGTGTTTACCACGACTGAAGTTTATTTTATTTTTGTGTTTTCCAATAATTGATTCCAAGAGTTCCTACAGACGTCCTGCCGTAGGAAAACATGTTTTGCTCACTCAACCTTCGACTTCCTCACGGCGCCACGGTGGTGGGGGCCCACAGCCACGAGGAAAGCGTGGGGTGATTTTCCCCTTGGATATTTTATTTTTTTTCCATCACCCTGCCGGAGGACAACAAAACATGTTTTCCTTGTTCTCCAGAGGAAATCGGAACTTTCTTACTGACTACTTCTGGCCTGAGATTCATCTTCTGCAGTTCCCTTGCACTGGGCGCGTTGTGTGAGCTAACTCCAGAAGTAAAGGCCCAGCTTTCTTTTGCCAGAAGACAGTCATGGAACCGGCAGGTTCACTCGCAAGGAGCCTCAGTGCCACTGGAGTACCTCTTGGCTTCCTCGCCGACGTCTGTATACTTGTTTGAAGTGGCTTTTTTGTCCCAAGTTCACCTTTTTCAAAGTGCAGGGCTAGGTGAATGTACCTGGTCAAGGTGAATGATTGCCTTGAGCTCAATGGGTCAGATCCGGGTCTGCGGTGTGAGGTAGGGAGTCCCAGCTCTTCTCCCTCCAACGTGCATACCCAGAGCCCTTGGTTTAGCTCATCTTCCACTTGGTTTAGTTCTTCTTCCACTAGCATGTGTTATAAATCTGCTGATTCTACCCAGGTTGGTCTTATCCTGGACTTTCCTGTTCTCTTAGTCTCTGTCGATCTTCACACTAAGACCATCTATTTTCATTACTGTTGTGTCCACTGAAATTGATAAATTATGGTTGACTCATAACGCCCCTGTTGCTGAGTGTTTAGGTTGTTCCCAGTGTTTTATTATTATGACTTGCATTGTACTGTCATCGTAATAAAAAAAGCAATCATAGCTGAGATGCTGTGCCAGACTCTGGTAAGTGGTTCCATATATCAGCCCGCTTAATTCTCCACAGCAGCCCTTTGAAAGTGGACTGGCCTGGGCACCTCTTGGAGAGACCAGGACTGGACCAGGGTCAGTCATTTGCCTTCGGTTCCATGGCTTCTGCCCAGGGGAGCTGGACTCTGAACCCTGGCTGGAATCTGCACGGTCATTCCCTCCCCTCTGTGATCGGTGAGTAAAACAGGGCAGTGCAAAAAGGAATGGACCATGGAGGCGACGACACCTTCCTTTTCCTCTTGGAGGAATGAACTGGCTCATGAACCCTAGGATCCCATCCCAGCTCCACCACCATCTAACTGCGACTTTGGGCAAGTCACTGCTCTGCTAAGCCTCAGTTTCCCTGTCTGTAGAATGGAGGTAAGAGGCCTACTTGTCTGGGTTGTCGTGGGACCCGAGACCACTACTGTGCCTGCTGCCTCAGGGGTGGCGCCCTGTCCTGCCTTCCTGGTCCTGACTGATGACCCCTCAAAGGAGCTCCTCTCAGAGTCCTTGCTTGGCAGATATTCTGGGCTTCCTGATGGAGCTGGAGGTGACCTTCCCAGATGGGGAACAGAGGCCCAGAAAGCTGAGGGCCTGGTCAGTGGGACCCCAGGATGTGCTCCCCTGGCCTCCTGGGCATTTATTCAGCTGCAGCTCAGGGCTTTCTTGGTCGTCATTTCACCAGAGTGGGGGCCCTTCCCCATTCACGGGGCAGCGACTCCTCCTCCAAGGGGGTGGCCTCTCATCTCCTTAAGGCCTGAGTCAGCCTTTGTTGATATTGCCTGCCTCCCACAACTGTGCTGGCGGCTCTTTGAGGCTAGAACCCCATGGCAGTTCTACTGGCGGAGCCTGGAAAAGGAGGTGTTTGCTGAATGACTGAATGAACAAGTGAATCTTCTCCACCAGTTACCTCAGCGGACCAGTCCTCCTGGTTCGCCCAGAACTGAAGGGTTTCCTGAGAGGCAGTACATCAGTGCTAAAACCATGAATGTCTTGGGCGAGCTTGTTCACCCCAAGTTACTACTGAGTGGCAGGAGCTGGGATGAGCCTTTAGGCCACTGTTTGAACTCATCCTCCTGGCTTAGGCCGGGTCCCCTCGAAGCAGGTCCCAAGCCGGAGATCCAAGTACACATGAATTACTGAGGAGGTGCTTTCAGCGGGATGCGAGGGGTACAGGGAGGGCCAGAGCAAAGCCAGAGCCAGGCTGAAGGCCCAGCTGGGGCTGGTCTCGGCCAGGGCCCCAGGGAGCACCACAGAGCGGGCCCCAGCTGGAGCCTCCCTCCTTTCCAGGCTCGCCCGCCAAGCCCTGCCTGACCCATGGCCGTGTCCCGGCTGTTCGTTCCTTCTGCCTGGGCGCCCCCTCGTCAGAACGCTCCCTGGTGGGCTCCTTCCCGTCAAGCTCAGATGACACCTCTTTGGAGAAGGCCCTTTTGGGGCACCCCCACTGACATCCTCCCCAGCCCCCCTAAGTCTGGCTCAGAATTCTTTATCGCTCTCACCGCTCTCTGAAACGGCTGTTTATTTTCTTCAATTGCTTTATGTTTGTCTCATCCCCAGAATATAAATGAGGGCAACGTTCTCTAGTGCTCAAAGTATTTGTGCAATGAATGGACACGACCCCATTTTATAGACGCCAAAACCGAGCCTCTGCACGGTCCCAGCGCTTAGATGCAGGTCCCTGCTGCTGAGCGTGGGGCCAGACAGACCCCCAGCGCTCCCACCACCCAGCTGCCCTGCTGCCTCCGCTCTGATCCTGATGATGGGCATGGTGGCTGGTGGTGCACCATGGACCCCCAACTTTTGGCTCAGGGCCTGGCCCAGAACTGGGGCCGGCAGATAGTGGGGAGCAGATGAGTGCCAGGGCCACTGATGAGGCACGGCGTGGCGTCTTGGAGGGGCAGCTGAGGCTGCCTGTGTCTTGCCTGAGTTTTCTGGGGACGGTGGCACAGCCCTTCAGCTCTCAATGGCCATGCAGCCACCAGAATGCACTGGCCGACTCCGGGGGTGGGGTGGCGGCGCTGTCTGCTCGGTGATCAATGTGAATAATAAACGTTTAGAGTTAATAAGCTCGAGTTAACTTCTCTCGCTTCGGTGACTAATGGGCTTCCTGGAGCCCATAACTCACACTGTCTCCCTTCCCTCCGCGGCTGCCCTGGACCCAGCCTGCTGTGAAATCTCGCAGAGGGAGGAGGGGGACCAGGCTCAGCCTTATTTATGGCAGTGGATGCTGTGCTTTCGGGGAGCAGCAGGGTCTTCTGACTGGTTTCTGGCTCCAGAGAAGAGGGGGCTGTGGGTAAGGGAGGTTGGTGATCTGTCTGCCATCTGGGCCACCTCTACCAGCAGCAGGGGGTGAGGGTGGGCACAGTGGGTGAGTTCTTTCCCCTTTTGAACCTCTAGTTCCGTATCTATCAAAGAAGATAATAACTGGGATGTTTCAAGAATCAAATGATGTGATGGATAAAAAAGGCACTGCATGGGTCATGGGGGTTTGACCAGTGCTGTGTGCATATGTGTAAGTTGAAGAAAAGAAGGGAGCTGTGAGTGGGGAGCTCAAAGATCCTTGTACCAGGCCCCCCAAAAGGTGGTCCTCAGACCAGCAGCATCCACATTCCCTGGGGGCTTGCTGGAAATGCAGACTCCTGGGCCCTACCCCAGACCTGCTGGACCTGATGTCAAATGTTAAATAAGATCCCCAGTGATTTCTGTTCCAGTTTGGGAATCACTGGCTAGACCAAGCATGGCTGTCCAGGAACTTTAATGCTCCCATCCATCAGTCCCCTGCCCAGAGCAGACATCACAAATCAATCACAGCACTCTTGCCAGCAGAATCAGAATGGCCTCAGAATCCCTTTCTGCAGAGCAGCCTCTGCCACTGTCCAGAGCTGGCGTGCAAGATGGAAACAGGCTGTCCTGAGCTAGATCTTGCACCCCCATGTCTTTGACCGTGATTAGGGGACCTAGCCCAGCCCCTTTTGCACATTTCCAGAACCAGCACCATTCACAGGACAGGGAAGGTAAGATGAGGCCAGGAGAGACAAATATGGGAAATGGAGCAGGGAGAACCCAGGAGGTTCATTGAGCAATGGGATTCCTGCTAGTGTGAAGGTGAGGAGTGGACATGTGACTATCCCTTGGAAGGAAGGGGGTCCACGGCGAGCTGGACCCCAGCCTGGCAGGGAGAAGACGATCGCACTCAAGTGCCCTTTGTTCACTGTTGGCACAATGAGCTGATCTCCATAATCAACCTTTAAAAGGGACTTTTGAGAGAAAGTATTTGCTACTAAAATTACTAAAGCCATAAAAACTTACTGTGAGGGCCTCCCCGGTGGCGCAGCGGTTAAGTGCTGCGCTGTGGAGCTGTCGGCAGCGGCGACGCGAGTTCGATGCCCGGCCGGGGAGAGTCCCACATGGCGCTGCAGACCTCTCCTGCCTCGCCCGCTGCTCCCCTCAGCAGTGTACTTCTGATCTGCCTGTTCTGCTCCCCACTCTGTCTCTGGTGAACCCTCTCGCCGACCCACGCCTCTGGCCTGTACCCCAGCTTGTATGTATAAAAAAAAAAAAACTTACTGTGAAAGCCGAACAATACAGAAGAGGCATTAAAAAATATAATAATTTTGCTGCTAGCCATCCTCTGGAGTCACTGATGTCAGTTTGGTGAATATTTCCTCCCTGTTTACTCTGCTCTTCCAAACATATTTGTAAAGATAACACTGTGTCCCTGATTTTGCAATTTATTTTGGTCTAATAATATATCAGAAACATGATTATAGGCCCATATGTGTGTATGTAGCACATACATATCTAATTGTTGTTACCAGCTGCCTAATATTCTATGGAATGAACGTGATGGGATGAATTCAATCATTGCCCTTTAAGACTGGCATTTTGCATATTGTCTGTCTCTCTTTATATGTATGTGTGTGTGTATATATATGTATACATGTGTGTATATATATGTGTATATATATATTTTTTTCCCAACACACACCCTGTTTGTTGCACGTTATACGTGTCTACGTCGTTTTTCAGGATAAATTCACCTCATGTGTATGTAGCTTTGCAAGATAAATTCTCCAAGGCGGAATTGCTGGATCAAAAGGCATACATGTTTTAAACTTTAATAGAAGTCACAGATTACTGTCCCCAAAGCTTGCGGCAGCCACACTCCCGCCAGCAATGTTAAAACTGCTCGACTGCTCCCCTCCCAGCAGGCCATCAATATTTAATATTTTGCCCAATCTGATAGGAGAAAAATGGCATCACATCGTTCTTTTCATTTGCATTTGCACAACTGCCTGAGCGTGGAGCCTCTTTCCACTTGCTCGTTGGCCATTTGCAACTCCGCAGTGAATTGCCTGGGCAGAGTCTTCCCCACGTTTCTTTCTTTCATTTTGTACTTTTCTTGTCAATTTTTGGGTGCATTTTGTATGTTAACATTAACTCTTTGTTTTGTGGGTGGTGGGCCTCTGTGCCAAAAAGATTTCTGTGAGCCTCGCGCACAGAATTCCACAAGCAGCAGCAACGGGAATAAATGCAATTCTTCTTCCTGGGACTGGAAGCCCCACGACCCAGTGAAGAAGGCGGAGCCTCCTGCCCCAGGGGCCGCCAGCTCAAGGGGGGTGACAGCAGGATCCAGCTGCTGAAACAGCAGCGTGGGACCTGGGGTGCACGCAGAGGGAGGGAGGTGCACCATGCCCCCTCACTTCCGGAAAGGTGTTCGGCTCTGGGTACTCCCCGCAAGCAGCGGGCCCTGCTCGGTCTGCAACAAGCCAGGCGTTCCCAGGACAGGCTGCTGGGCCTTTGTGCCACAGTGGGGAGTGGGTGGCCTGGAGCCAGCCCAGGGAGCTGGGTCCCCGCAGGGACTGAGGGGAAATGTCCTCCTTTACCTATTTTTAGAATTACATCCTAAGTACCCCCCCACTCCTCTCCCTGCTCTATCTGCACGCTGGCGGTTTCTCCAGGCTGTAAACGCTACTGACGTGTACGGCTGGGTCTGCTCGCTAGAACGTCAGCTCCATGAGCAAGAGTTGTGACCGGCTCTGGTCACTGCGGGTCCCTCCGAAGCACTGCTACTGTTCCCCCCTTTAAGCTGCTCAGAGGGGCTGGGCTGACAGCAGGTGGTGAGTCCCCACCAAGAGACAGAAGGAGCAGAGTCTGCCTGGCCGCCTGGCAGGCTCTCTGCCCGGCGAGCCCGGGACTTATCTGCGCACTCCTCGCAGTGAGGTGAGGTCCGGAAGGGCCTCTGATCAACAGGAGACCCCTAGGCCTTCCCGGCCTGCGAGGGGCCTGCACACGAGCCAGCTGGAGCACCGGTCGGCTCCAACTGGGTCAGCTTCTGTTTATGTCCTCGTCCCCGCCACCCTGGGCCCTGCCCCACGCCGGTCAGCCCCAGCCCGACCTCGGCTCTCCCCCCAGCGCGAGGCCCTTGTGTTTTGGAAAATCAGCCGGCATCACACCAGACTGAAAATATCTCAAAATATCACTTGCGACTTCCTCCCCTCCCGAGGTCCCCTGCCTGGGCGGGCAGTAACCTTTCCCTCGCTGTTGATTTTCAAGAAAGGCTCTTCCATCGCTGGGACACAGGGAATTTCCAGTATTTTTCTTCCTCTGCTTTTTTTTTTTTTTTTTGGCCTTCAGACGCCCACATTGTGTTGTCCTGACGCAGCTCCAGGCAATGTTTGGCCCCAGGGGCCTGGGCTGGGTCAGCCGGGCCTGGACCAGCAGCCGGCTCCTTGGGCGCAGGAACAATGCCTCCATAACTCATTGAAAACTCCCCTTGGATGACTTTTTCCTGTTGCTGATTGTCTCTGTGTCCCAGGCCTGCACAAACTGCTTTTTCCTGCAGCTAAATTTACAAGGGCCAGACCCTGGAAATGGAGTGCCAGGCTGGTCTCACTGTAGGGGCGAAGGTGGGGAGACTGGATAGAAGCAGAGCGCCGAAGACAGCACTTCCTTATCAGCTCTCGCTCTCTCTCTCTCTCTCTCTCTCTCTCTCTCTCTCTCTCTCTCTCTCTCTCACACACACACACACACACACACACACACACACACACACACACACACACACATGCACGTGTGTACACACGGGTAGCTGTAGTCCTGTCTTCATTTTAATTCTCCAAACCATGCTGAGCGCCCCTGGGCGGTGGTCACAGACTATGGGGTTCTGAAGGGCCTAACTGTTGAGGCCAGAGGAGCTCCAGGTGCTGTTCTAGCACAAGCAGCAGGTAGTTCTGGGGTCCACGGGGCAGCGCCAGGCCCCGCCAGGGTTGATTCAGAGGGTGAGCAGGGGAGTCTCGCTCAGGCAGGGCAGAGCAGGAAGGGAGCGAGCCCCTCGCCATGGGAAGTGAGCGAGCTGAGGTGGTCTGCCCCTCACAGGGAAGCTGGCAGGGCCGATGGTGCCAGGCAGGAGACAGGCAGCCAGAACCACTTCTGGTTCTGAGCTTCTGTCCACAGGGAAGGGCAGGTGGGCCCTTCTGCACCAGCCTTGCCCGCTCTGCCCGCACACGACTGGCTGGTGGCTTCTGACAATTAGGCACCGAATTCGCTGCATTGGACCTGATTTCCAGCTCCGGCCCGGCCCGCCCCTGAAGATGACCCGGTGCATCTTCTCACCTCTCCTACTTCATCGTCCCCATCTTCAGGATGGGAATAGTAAGAGCGCCTGCGTCACGGGCCTCTAAGGCAGCACTGTCAAGTGTTCACAACTGTGCCCCACAAGAGGAAATATGATTTAAAAAATTGTTATTATTGAGGGTCCCAAGGAGGAGCCTTCCCCTTCCTACACCAGCCATGGCGAGCGGATGTTTTAAGCATTGCCCCTGGGGAGGGGTCAGATATAAGCCCCTCTGAGTGGGGTACATCTCTGCTGTCTGGGGGAGCTGGCCGTGTCCTGGCTTGCTGGCTGCGCTGTGGGGCCACCACCGGAAGAGGCACAGACCTGAGCCCCGGCTCCCCCTGCCCACCGCTGCTGCTGACATCTGTCCCAGGCCTGCACAAACTGCCTCCCTGCAGCTAAATTCCCAAGGGCCAGGCCAGTGAGGCTCTTTCAGGGAGTTTGGGGCCCGGCCCGGCCCGGGGTCCACCATCACTGTGTCAGCCTGGGCCAGCTGCTCGTTAGCCGGTGGCCTGGACCAGCCTTGTCCCCTCTCTCGGCAGGTTCCCACCCAGGTCAAGGGCGGCCGAGCGAGACGGCGCGTGGGGAGCAGCGCTGTGCTGTGGGGAGCCCTGGGAGAGAGAAAGTGAAACTGTGGAGGGTGGGAAGTCAGGGTGTCCATACAGTGGGTGTGTGCAGGTTCCCCAGCGTGGGGACGCCCCCCAGTGGCCTGGGAACCCACAAGGACCTGTCCAAGGTGGGTGGGCCAAAGGCTGGACCCCGCCCCTTCCTACTTCCTAGAGGAAAGGGCCTGGAGGGGAGGAGCAAAGCAACGGGTCAGACACCACCCGACAGCACCAGACGAGGGGCCGCCCCGAGCCTGACCTCACAGCAGCCCCACAGACATGCCTGCTGGGGGTGTTTCCCAGTGCCAGGTCTTTGTCTATCACTTTCAAGATCCTGTCACATCTTAATTATAAGATGGCTTCCCTTAAATTCGTTCACATTGCCACCTCAGGTGTACTGAACAGAAACAGACACTGCCCGGTTTGCCTTACGTGTGGGCCGCTGTAAAATACACACACTAGACAGCTCTCAATGCCAGTCAAACAGGGTTGCCTGCCATGGATCTGAGCCCCAGACCTGGTCCCCCTTGGTTGAGAAGGGAGTCTAATAGCATCAAAAAGGTGTGAAAGACGGGGTGACCCCACCCAAGGCTCCTTGCTGGGAAGAGAAGGCCTGCACCCACCAAAACGAAGTGCTTACGGCTAGTGACACGGCCGCGTCACCCCTCCCTGATCCGTTCCTGCCAACCTGGGCACTTGTCTCTGATTTGGCCTTGAGACATGCCCCGGCCTCAGCTTCCCACCTGTGGAGGGAGAGCTAGCCGTGCGCACTGCAGGGAACAAGAAGGCAACGGCTGTAAAACTGCCCCAGCCCCGCACACAGAAGGTGCTCAGGGTGGGCTGGCCCAGTGCAAGGAGAACCCGCCTCCCTTCTCCCTTCCCGCCTGAAAAAGGCCGCCTGCCCACCTGAGAGCTCCCCGCGGGCTTCACCTGCTGCCGGGGGCACCTATCACCCAGGCAGGCTGCTTCCTGCTTTATTATAACCGGCCCTTCCTGTGACACCCTTGGACTAAAAACCGTATTTCTTGTCTTTTTTTTTTTTTTTAACAAGTCTTATTTCCTGGGGGCGGCGGCGGAGAGAGACCTTTAGAATCACAGTCTCAAACCCCAATAAAGAACCACTAACTCTTGGAAAGGGGAAGAAGGAATGAGGAACCCTCCCCCACCTCCACCTCACTGGTGGAAAGCTGAGGCCGAGGGCTCCCTGGCTGTGGGCAGGAACTCACCTGCTCTGAGCCTCAGTTTCCTCACCTGTACAGGGAGCTGCCAAGCTCCACCTGTGTGGTGATTTATTCTCCTGCTGACCGGAGCTGGGGGACCCGCAGCTATGAAGAGCCCCACGAGGCTTCTCAAGTCTCTGTCCTCCCTTCTGGTGCCACTGACTTGGGAAATTCGGGGAGTTTCTATCATCTTCATCTCCCCCTGCTCCCCAAGACACACCCGTTGGGGTGCGCCTGAGTGGCCGGCACAGGCCCCAGCCTCCGCTCCATCTGCACAGGACACGAAGAGTGAGCCCGGGGCCACTGTCCAGCGGGGGGAAGGGAGCAGTGGGTGGTGCGAAGTGGGGGGCTGCGCAGACCTGCCCCTGGGTGCTCTGGCACTTGCTTTTCCTGTCCTGTCCTCTCGTTTGTTAAGAGCAACTCCCCCACCCAAGGCTGCACCCCAAATTCTCGCCGTAAGCAGGTCCTGTCCAGAACCCAGCGGCTTTAAGCTCTTGTGACTCCACCCCAGGGCAGAAACGCACTTCACACAGGGAAGACAGAGGCAGCACCCGCAGGGCCCAGTGTCCCTGAGCCCTCGTATCACCCGCATTCCTCACGGGACCCCCGTGGGTGCTGGTCTCCATGGACAGATAAGGACACTGATGCCTGCAAGGTCGAGTAAGTCCAAGGTCGCGTGCCAGGCGGGTGGGCTCCGGGGTCTGTTTGGCTGTCCGTGGTGACCCAAATAAAGCTGCTGCTCCGTCACACGCAAGGCGCAGGCGTCCTAGTTCCACCCCCGCTCTCTTCATAAAGATGCCGGTCACACCGCCAAATGCATTTCCCAGTCGCTAATGGTTCCGAGTCTGCAGTTTGAAAACTCCCTCCTGGATCCATGTCGGGATGCGGTGGTTCTCTGACCCAGAGCGCTTGGGCCAAACTGACGGGTTCCTCCCCAGTGTGTCAGCAGCCCCCAAACTCCAGCACCTCCCACCCCACCTTGTTTTCCCTCCTCCAAGCCCACAGGACCAGAGCCGGGACGACCCAATCTCTCTCCCACACGTGAGCTGACAGCTCCAGGACAGCTGGGGCCCTGCAGCCCCTAGCCTGGGGAAGCAAGAGACTCTCCAGAGCGGAGACCCACCCCAATCTCCAGCGAAGGCATTATGATGCACCAGGAGAGGAGCCACACTCTGCAGGGGCTTTCATTGCCCATGAGGTGGAGGGGGAGACTGCTCACAGATAGGGCTGTGGGCCGTGCTGTCCAGCGCCAGGCAGCCTCGCAGCTCCTTAACCCTTGATGGGCTGAAGACTGAGGCGGGGGCAGGCGGGTGGGCCTTGCCGTGGGGGTCTGGTGCTGGGGTGTGGAGGCGCTTTAATCATCTCCTTAGTAAATAACTATTCTCACCTGGCATTTAGAGCCAAAGCTAAAGGCTGCCTCTGTCAGATTTACCTAGCCACGCCCCTGGGAGGGTGCTAATCAAACACCCCCACTTCACAGACGAGCCATGGAGGCCCACAGCAACAAGTCACGGCTGCAGGTTTTGACTTTGGGAGGAGAAACTTGAGGATTCTGGGTGAGGAGTGTCAGGGGCCTGAACGTCTTCCTGGCCTGGGTGCTACCTCGGGGCTCTCAGAGGTCCGTCCTCTCCTAGGCAAGTGCTCTGCTGTCTCCTGTTGCTCCCCTGGCACCGGTGCCGGGGTGGACTCGTGAGGAAGGGACCAGCAGTCCGTGCCACTTTGTCACGCCGACAGAAACCAGTTTGCTCTCCATGGGTTTTTGTCTTGTGGAGGGGATGCCTTGCTGGCGCTAGCTCTGGCCCCACTGGGTCTTTGGACTAAAGGGTCCTTGGGGAGACTTCCATGGTTTAGACAGTTCACTCTAAGAATTCTTCAGTGGAAAGGCGCTGAGACCTCCTCTTTCAGAGTCACGGGCTCTGGGCTAGGTCTGCTGAGATGGCGGACACTGACCGAGTCTCCTGGAGGCTTTGGATTTGGGGCCCCCAGCCACTCTGCACAAAATGGAGTCCACGGCCTCCCTCTTGACCTGGCTCCTGTCTCTGGGGTCACTAAGTGAGTTTATAAGGAAGGTTAAGAAACCACCACCTGCCTTCCAAAGCATTTGGATCATTTTGGAGTTTGATTGGGAATCTGTTATTTGAAATCTTTTCTCCTCTCTCCCTCTACTTTCACCAGTCGAAGCTATCATTGTGCACACTGAGTCTGCTTTGCCTTTGTGCACACAGATGGTCAGACCCTCTTAGAAAATGCAAAATGGGTTTTTCCCCTTAACAGTCTGAGGTCCCTGGATATCCCAAGGCCCCATGGTTACAAAATTATATGTTAAAGACATATTTCTTTTATATAGTATCTGAAAATTCTAATATCCAAAGTCTTGGATATCGACTTTTAACATTTGAGGTTTTTATTTGTTTTGGCTTGTATCTTAAAATTTTGGATTGTGAGCTCATGTTCACAAGGGTTACCTCTCTGGATGCCTGTTAGATATTGTTTGGGAGTGAACATCTTCAGAGAGGATTTCTGTTTGCCTCTGTCAGGTATCCTGGGGATGCTACAAACTGAGTTTCCCAGATTTCCTAGAGACGGCCACTCACTTCCCTGCTGGTATGGATAGTATACAAAACAAGGTTTCAATGAGACTTACCCTTTAGGCTCTGGCTCTAACTTCACCTCACCTCCCCTAACAAGTAATCAAAAAATCTGAGGCCCAGGGAGAGGAGAGGACTACTCCAAGGATGGCAAAGATTGGTAGTTAATTGATAGTGTTTGTCTGAATTTTGTGCTGAAGATGGCATCTTCTGAGGCATCACAGGATCCAGAGTGCTGTGGTTGATTACTAATGCCTGCAGGAGCCTGGGGTGAAGCGGCAGCAGTATGTATCTCATGTGTCTGTCACCTCTGGAGATCACACATTTCTCTTTCAGAAAGCTTTGGCCTTCCTTCTATCTGAGAAAGAGGATGGCAAGAGCTTGAAGGAAAACTCCAGCTATTCTCATCAGACAAGTTATGACTTTCTAAGATAATCATGTGCCTTCCCATCATGCATTGTTTGATGGGGGCACTGTTGGGGGGGTAAAGCTTATCCAACTCTCCTGGCATTTCCATGGAGGTGGCAGCTTCCCCTTTTCTGCCTCTTCCTCAGGGAACAATTTGATTTGCAGCACTGGCTAATCCCTGTACCGCACTGCACCGGTGAGGGGTGTCCTTGCTCTTAACGGCTCATTTTAGGCTCCATTTCAGGCTCCATTTCAGTGTGGGGAACACCCTCGGGAGGCCAGGTCCTGTCCTTTAGAGAGATCTCTGCGCGCCCCATGTTACAGCCATTGCAGTGCATGCAGACTGACCGGCACAGCTGAGCATGAAGGCCCAAAGGTCGGATTTAGTGTGGATGGTAAGAGGGTGAGCTGATGTCTCCATCCCAACCTTTACCAGCGTCCTGCCCGAGGGGCTGCAGGTCCCTGCACGCAGGACAGAAGTGGGGCCGCTTCCCCTTTCCTTCCAGCCCTTGTGTATCCTTGTGCTCAAGAGCAGAGAAGGAGAGAGTGGTTAGATGCCTGGGACTGCAAACAAACATCAGGACCTTTGGTGTCAAAGGTCTAACAACATAGCAAGCCACTTCAAACCTATTCTAGGGGGACAAATGTAAGGTTCAGAAGTCTTTTATGAACAAAGGATAAAAAGTAAGCCTCAGGAAATTCAGATTGAAACAACATCTATTACAAAAGGAACACAAGCAACGCAGAGCACATCTCGGGTGCTGCCCCTGGAGTGGGGCCTGAAGTCTCTTCCAGCTTGGGAACAAGGCAGACCCCGGGGGGGGGGGGGGGGGGCTGGCCCTGCAGCTGGGGAATGGCCCTTGGGAGCAGGTGCTGTGCCGCCGCTGTGCCAGGGAGGAGTGGGCACACCCTCCCGCTTCTCCGGACCCGGGATGCTGGGGAGGGCGTGGTGTTAATCCACCAGAGGGCACTGGGCTCAGCTAAAAGGGGATGTCAGCCTGCCGGGGGGTCACAGGAGTGCTGGCTCCTGGTGCCACTTAAGGGTCCCTGGGAGAGGCCTCGTCACTACCCTTTTCCCTTCTGACTCCATGCCCCGTCTTTTATTCTTCCCTCTCCCCTTCTTCCTCCTCCCTCTCCTCCCATAGCCTCCAGCCCCTTCCTCCCAGCTTCCACGGGCCCCCTTCTCACCACGCTCCCTTCTCGACCGCTCCCCATTGCTCCTGTGTCCCTTCTCACAAGGGCTCTGCCTTTCTCTGTCCCCCCTACTCTCTATTCCCCTCTGTTCCGACTGGGCCGGAGTCAGAGCCCTTCTCCACCCAGCGAGGTCCCACCACAGATGTCTCGAGGGGTCAATACACCTTTGAGTTTGGTCCCCGTGGAGTGAGACAGCCACTTCCTTGGAAGTGGGAGATTCTCAGCCTGGCATCCCCAGCCACAGAGAGCGCTCTGGTCAGCAGAACCAAGTCTCCAAAGACTGGCCTAAACCAGGCTGTCGGGCACCTCTGGCCTGCAGGAGCCAGCCCACCCCATGCCTCACCCAGACCTGCAGGCACCTGGTTTATTGTGCAGAGGCTGGGAGAAAGGGGTGGGGGCTGGGGCACGGGTGGGCGTGGGCGGAGCCAGGGCTAGTCCTGGCACTCCAGGTGGCTGGGGCAGCATCACTTCTTGGGGTGCAGCTTCTTCAAGCTAATTGTCTTCCTACTGGGCCTCCTCAATTTGTTGAAAGCGTGTGTGTCCTCTTCAGACTGTTTCATTCTAAAAAGCCAAGCAGAGAGAAGCAGATGCTGGGGGAGGCAGAGGACTGAGCTGACACACCAGAGCCCTGGCCTGGGGGGCTGCGCGGGGCGTGGCCCCAGCTGAGGTATTGCTCTTGAGCATTGTTCCAATGTGAGTTGGGGGGCGGCAGGGGTGTGCGTGGGGTGGAGGTTGTCCCATCAGCACCCGTGACCGCTCAGGGTGTTGGCAGCGTGGGCTCCTGCGCCTTGCAGCACACACGTCCGCTTACGGTTAACACGGGCAAGATGGCGGGTTCCTGACAGACCCAGCAAGCTTCCTGCCGAGAGACGGTGGGCAGTCTCTGCCCTTCGCACACTGACGGGTCTGGGCTGTGAGGTTTCGCTGCCGAGTTTACAAAACGCTTCGCCTCCACCGCCCAGACCGCTGCCTCCAGCTCTCAGGAGCAGCCCGGACTTCCGCGCACGCGCTGACAACGCGGATTACAGGGGCTCCCCAGGCTTGCCGAAGCGATGGAGACACGTGTGGCCTCTGTGACCTGGAGGAGCCAGGGGCTCTGCTGTGAGCCACACCCCTTCTGCTGACCACAGGAGGCCCCCTCAGGCGCGCTGGGGTGGTCACCTACTTCTCGGGTTCAGGAGAAGGGTCCCGCTCCACTTTTTCCCACAGAGCTAAGGAGGAGAAGCTTGCTTGGATGTCTCCCGACTTCGACTTCTTGACCAGGTCAGGGTCTTCGGGGCCAGAAGTGGAGGCCGAAATGCTGCAGGGAGGGAGGGGAGTGGGCAGCGCTCAGTGGGGGCTCATCAGAAGGTGCCCAAGAGCTGGGGGGGGCATACAGCCCTCATTTTCCGCTGCCCCTTCAACGCGGGGTTGTAGAGAGAGGGGGCAGGAACTCCTCCCTGAGAGGTGGGTGGAGGGACAACCGGACCCCCATCGGAGACCCAGGGACTGACTTCCTGGAGGTGGTCGACGTCTCTGGTTTCTGTTCTAGGCTGGGTTTGCCCTGCCTCTGTCGGTGACACCAGCACACCCAGCACTGGCCACCCAAAAGGCCTGCAGTGGGGTGGCAGGCCCCATGGCGTGAGCAGAGGCCAGCAGGACAAGGAAACCGGTCACCACGCACAGTGCTATGGGCTGAATCAGGTCCCCGCAAATTCACACGTACGAGCCCTGACCCCCAGCTGTCAGAATGTGAACTTATTTGGAATTAGGGTCACTGCAGACTTAATGGGTAAAGCAAAGTCGTATGGCATAAGGCTACAGTAATCAAAACATCACAGCACTGGAAGAAAACTAGACACGCGGACCAATGGAACAGATCTGAGAGCCCACAGAGAAACCCACCCTTACATGGGCAGCTGGCCCACGACGGGAGAGCCAAGCATATGATGCAAAAGCCAAGTCTCTTCAACATGTGGCGCAGGGAAAACCAGGCGGTCATGTGCAGAAAACTGAAACGAGACCACTCGCTCACAGCAGATACAAAAATTAATTGAAATGACATTTAATGAAAAAAAAGAAAAGACACCCTATCGAATGGGAGAAAATATCTGCACATCATACATTGGACAAGGGGCTAACATTCAAGGCCTACAAAGAACTCAAACAAGTCAAGAAAAAAAACAAATAATACAACCGAAAAATGGGCAGAAGAGCTAAGAAGATAATTCGCCGAAGACATACAGGTGGACAACAGGCACATGAAAAATACCCATCATCACTTATCCTCAGGGAGACGCAAACCAACACCGCAGTGAGCCCACCCCCACCGTGAGAATGGCTCCTGCCCCAAGCCACAAGCAGCAAGCGCTGGCGAGGGTGGGGAAAGAGGAATGCTGGGTGGTGGTGGGGGGATGCAGCTGACCCAGCCCCTCTGGAAAACAGTAGGGGGTTTCTCAAAATATTAAAAATAGATCTGCCACTGAGCCAGCAACTCTCCTTGTTACCCAAAGAATGTGAAGGGTGAGCTGCACGCCGTGCTCGCCCGGCACTGCTTCCAACAGCCAAGTCTGGAAACAACCGGAGCGCCCAGGGACAGAGGAGACAAGACTGGATTCTGCTCAGCTCTGCAAGGAGCTGAAACACTGTCATGTGCGGCAACACGGACAGGGCTGGAGGGGAGGGTGCTGAGTGAAATAAGGCAGAGGAAGAAAGACAAATACCAGGTGATTTCACTCAGATGTGGAACATAAGGAAACAAAACAAAGGAACAGACAAAATTAAGCCAAAACAAACCCTAGAAATCTGACTGTTGGATTGAGGCTACCAGAGGGGGAGGGGAGGGTGGGGCACAAAGGGAGAGGAAGCCCGAGGGACCAGAGTGAAGGACTATGGGAGGCTTTGGTGGCGGGCATGACCCTGTTCACATACATCTGAGAGGTGTGAACCTGTCTCCTAAGTCATGTGCTGTGGCCCAATGTCACCTCAATAAAAGGAAAAACAAGTCACACGGGGATGGGGTGGCCTGCTCCTCCAACACCCCTGCTGTCCTCAGGGAAGAGGAAGTGGGGACACAAACGTGCACAGGGGGACAACGCCTGGAGCAGTCACAGCCAGGGCCAACCGGGAGCAAGAAGCCTGGGACGGGTCCTCCCTCGGCCCCTCAGGAGCGTGGCCTGCCCACACGGCCTCCAGAACCTTGAGACAACACGTTTCTGTCAGGACACTGGGGGGGTGCAGTGCTGTGACTGGCTCCGGCCTAGGACACGACGAAGGCACACACGTGGTCACCCTCATTGGCGCGCTCTTCACAGGCAGCTCTGGGTTACAGAGCGTTCCGGACACCACAGCCCTGGGACACAGGCAGCTCTGGGCTTTTGTCCCCGCTACTGCAAGGGCACAGGAGCACGGGCTTGCTGCAGGGATGCACGCGGTGAGGTCACAGCTGTCAGGACAGGCCCTTCAGTCCTGTCTCCTGTGCGACTTGCTCCAGGGCAGGGCAGTTCAGAGACAAGCAGCAAGATGGGGAGAGGGGGCCTCTCTCATCATTTTGAAGGCCCCAGAACATTAAAAGCACCAGCTGGGTCCAAGAACCTGGGCACATTCACAGTGTTTGCACTTAGCAAATCAATGCCTGCCCCACCTAAGCTGGCCCCACCAGAAGTGCATGTGGGCCACACGCCCTTGTATTTGGAGACCAGAGCAAAGGCCCACCAGGGGCCCCTTGAGAAGCCAGGGCCTCGGGTAGCTGGGGGAGGTGACTGGGTTGAACCCAGGCTGCTGGTGTCCATCCCTGCTGGTCTCCAAGGGCAGGGGCTGCTAAGGGGGTGGGGGGAGCCTTGCCGGAGTGGAGGGGGAGGATGCTGTGGGCTCTCTGGGGGAAAGGCCCAGAAGGAAGCATGGATCCCCTGAATCTCTCCCCTCACTTGCGCGCTCTCAGCACCGTGCTCACTGAACAGTCTCCGAGCGAGGCTCCAGAACAGGCACAGGCACCAGGCCTTGAGCTCACAGCCAGCTTCTCAGTCTCGACACGGCCCCTGCAGGCTCCCTGGCTGCCTCACACTGTCTCACCCAGCGTCCACACTGCTGCCAGAGGCCTTATCTTCCTCCCCGGTCCTTCCGCTCTCCTGACCGACGCAGTCTGTCCTCTGCAACCCCCTGGAGCCACGTCCAGCTCCTTGTGCCTCAGGATCTGGCTCTAAACTGCTGTTTTCCTAACAGCCCTTGGCAGCCCCTGCCTAATCGACAACTAGACTATGTCCTGGTCCCCACCGCGGGCCAGGCCGGTGCCTCACCTAACCCCTCCGGGGGGCCTATCCCCCCCACCACTGCTTTCTGTCAGGCCTTATACTCATCCCTCAAGGCCACCTCCTCAGGGAACCCCTCCCTGGGCCCTCGCAGGAGTGACTTCCCTCCGCTCACTACTGACAGACGCAGGTCCGCGGCTCTGCGCGTCTGCCTCCCGTCACCGGAACGGAGGACCGACCGTGGCGACTGGCACGGCTGCAGGCCGGTCTGCGTCAGTACATGAAGGAAAACCAATGATGGGGTGTCACGGGGATAAGAGTGACCAGGCTCGTGCCCCCCCTCCTGGGTGACAGGAACACTCCTGGAACTTCCGGAAAGAATGATCCAGAATTGGATACCAAGACCAACCTTGGCCAGGGATTAGAAATGGCCATCTGGGAGTTGTGACAGACCAGCCACTGCCAGCAATTAAGAAAAACCTTGGTACTCCCCTCCTCGAAAGGAAAACACCAGCGAGAGCGCGCCCTGACGGAGTGAAGCTCACCTCCCCCGGCATGGAAGCCAGCCCCCTGCTCCACTTCACGCTCCCCCAGAGCTGGTTCAGACCCCCGGCCCAGAAGGAGGTAGCTTTACACCGTCGGCACTCATACTGTCTGCCTGCTGCTGCCACAGCTGCCACACCCTGGGGAGCCTAACAGCTGACAGCTGCGCAGGCCTCCCAGAGTCAGGGGAAGCCCCTCCCACTCTCAAGAACCAAGGCCATGGGGGGGGGTGTTTCTGATTCTTTCCCCATCACTCCTCAAAAACTGTGGACACTGTCGTGACCTCAGGACCCCTGGCTAGGACAAACCCCGAGCCAGCACTCGTTCTCGTAACGGCAACAGCAGTGCAAGCAAGGGCGGCTGTGGCCGCTCAGCCAACAGGAGCGCGTCAGAGAGCCGCGGCCCCACCTCGCCCAGGCCTCAGGGCCCGTCCCAACACTGCTCTGGCTCCACACTGAGGCTTGTCCTGGCCGCACGCATGGCTAGAGAGGGGGCCAGACTCCTCTCTCTGGCCCCTTGCCTGTCCCAGCCGCGGGCTGCCCTGTCCCGTTAAAGGGACACTGAGGGTAAGAGCTGCGTCTTCTCTTCCTGGAGCCAGTTTTGCCCCCTCACTCCCCAGCACCATCCCTGCTCGCGTTGCCGAGCAGGCCTTTGCTCGCTGCCCCGCCACCTTCCGCACCCGCTCACCTTCGGCGCCCAGGTCTCTGCCTCTGCGTCTCTCGCGGAGCTGAGCGGCGCAGCAGCCCCTTCCCCTGGGACGATGCGCTTCTGACTTTCGTCTTGCCCTGCAGGGTCTGGCCCTCCGAACTCCACAGATACCTCCCAGCCCTGCTCTCTCTACGAAGTGCTCGAAAGTCAGGGTCACAGCATGACCTTCAGGGCTCCTCCGGGTGTGGATTTCCCCCAAACCTCATTAGGGTCAGGGAGACATTCCAGAAGGCCCAAACTCAGCACCCCAGGGTGAGGCAGGCACACAGGCCCACGCCTGCGGCAGGGAACACCTTCGACTCACTCCTTTGCCCTCTGCAAAGCACACTTGCAAAACTCTCCACTGGCTCGCCCCTCGTGACCACCTGCCAGGTGGGGATTATTACCTTCATCTTAAAGGTGGACAAAGTGAGGACTGGGGAGGCAAACTGATTAGGCCCCAGCTACCCAGCTGGTAAAGAGCAAAGTAGGGGAGGGGGTGCGCTTCAGCCCTCGGGACCCCAACCCAGTGAGTTTTCACACCATACTGCCCAGGTTTTCTAGAATCTGCTTCTATATCCAAATACAGCCTTCAGCAACTTCCTAAAGCTCAGGCTCTTCCCTGGACCAGACTGGGCTTCTTGAGTGGAGACACACCTTAACTCATCTCCCCCAGGCGGGGCTCAGGAGGTGCTATTGCCTGATTTCAGCGCCTCTCACCCCATTCCTTTTACCAGCCCAAGACCACCTCATGAGCCACCCTGTTTACGCAGCCCTGCTGGTAAAGGGCAGCGGCAGCAGCCTGGGGTCTCGTACAGGATGGGGCGGGGTGGGAGCAAAGGCAGGGGTGCGATTAGGGCTCCTACCCATACCCCGTCTTCATTATCTTGCCCACGAAACCAGCCCTGCTCAAAGCACCCAGTTTCCCCCTTTCTCCAAGAGGGACATTTTCCCAAGCTTGTGTCTCCTCACCCTTCCATCTCCCCCAACTCCCCTTCCCATTCTCGCCTGACCTGCAAGGCCTTGAGTCAGATTCCACCAGGCAGACTGACTGGAGTGCTGGTCGAGGCCAGCGCCCCAACTCTGCCACCTCTTCACCTTTCTCCCTCCCACTCCCCCACCCAGGTCTCTACTTTACCTAAATTTGTAGTCCTCAGGCAGGAAGTAGCCCATTTTACAGTCCTGTCGAGCCCTAAAGATCTGTTTCAGCAGATTCTGCCGGCTGTAGCCATAGCCATTCAAAATGCAGCCCCCGAAAAGGAGCTTCCCCCCGGCAAACATCTGTGGACAGACAGGAAGGAACCAGAGGCCAAGGCCCTCAGCACATCGGCACCGAATCCTAGGGCAGGGCTGCAGACCCTCGGAGCCTGCACCAGAATCCAGGCCTTTCGTTGGTGCTTTCAGGAAGGGGTACTGCCTCCCTGAGTTGCCAGTGAGGTGTGGCTGTCCCATGCAGGCCCCCCACAAGTCAGAGGGCACCCCTGCCCTCTCATCCTTTGCCTCCTGCCAGCTGGACCAGCTCACCCCAGTCCTCCCAGACCCTGGGGCCAAAGAGCACCTTCCTGCTCAGAGGGCCCGTGCAGCCCATCTGCAGCCCCACCCACCGGCCGCCCACACTGCTGACTCCACGGGGCCAGAGGCGCCCCACGCCCCCAGGCCCGCGCTCACCAGAATCATGCCGGGCAGCACAGCGTACTTCCTCGCCAGGAGGGGCGGGGCCTTCTGCAGGGGGCTGTCCAGGTCATAGCGCAGCAGGCGGTACGGGTCGTGCTGGCACTATCGCGGAGAAACGACTGTCCCCTCCCCGCCAAGGCACACTGACCCGACAGCCTCCGCCAGGTCCGGGTCCCCTGCGGCCTGGAGCCCCAAGCAAGCCCCCTTCCAGCCCCTGTTCAGTGTACACCCTGCGTGCCCACTGTCCCAGAGAAAGTTCTCAGGTCCGCTCAGGCCTCTGCGGTGACGGCCATCATGGAGATGATCACCCGTCCGCCCCCTGCCCCATGGATATCTGCCAACCCGGCCCCTGGGGTTTGCAGCCCTGACCGCTCCTGGCCCAAGGGCAGCCCTTGGAGTGTGAAGGTGGGAGCGTGCTCCCGAGTGCACCCATTTCCAGGAGCCGCCCACTCTCCAGATACCCACTCCTCCGTCCATTTCACCCGCCCCTGGCCAGGCAGGCCCTGCCCCCTTCATGCTGCTCGTGGCTGGGCGGGACCACTGAGCATTACTATGGCTCAGGACCAATACTTAGTGACAATTAGTAGCCCCAAAATAAACTGAAGTCAACCCTAAATTCCACGTGGGCAGGCATTATATCTCCCTTCACAACTCAACTGGGGCCTGACTCCGGGAAACACAGGCAGTTTGCATGCATGAGACGAGCCCAAAGCCTTCTGGGGTCTGATGGGAGGGGTTCTAATGCCAAGCCCTGGCACTGGCTGAGTGCGGGCCTGCGAGGGTCAGGGAGGTGGTACTTCTGGGAGGAGGCCAGAGAGGGTTTCCCGAGGGCGTACACGGAAACTCGGAACAAGGGGCTGTGGCTGCAGGGAGACAGGGCAAATTCAGCGGACTCAGAAGGCACCAGGGCACAGAGGATGTGAAGCAAGTCCCGGGGGGGACGTGAAGCTTGTGTGCTCCCTGGCACCCCTGTTCCTTTGCCCAGGGCCAGGGTTACCCACCGCACAGTGCTGACCCTGTCGGGGATGTCTGCTGACCCGAAATGACGAGACTTAGGAACACCTCTGCAGCAAGTCGGGGGGGGCTTCCATGCAGCCCTGACTGACCAACCCTTGGCACTTCATCCGCAATGAACTGGGCCTCAAGAAGCACCCCCTTCTCCCCATGCACAGGTCACGGCCTCTGCAGGGGACACCTCCCACCTCCAAGACCCTCCCATCCTGGGAGACCCTCCCGACTCTGAAAGGGGGCAGACCCCATTCCTAGGCTCCAGAAGGCCAGAGCTGTCTGTTTGTGGCCCCCCCATCGGGACCTGCTATAGTTGCTGCCGCCCCGGGCTGGGAGCCCTCCGAGGCCCCACAGAGCAGGGACTTGCCAGGGTCTGCAGTGCGCAACACGGGCCCCTAAGGACACAGCGGTGCGCATGGTCCCCACACTAACACTCACAGGCTGTGGTGAGAGCTCTGGAAGGAAAGGACATGCCTGGCCCTGTTCCAAGGGCCAGAAAGAGGCCCGGCCTTGTGGGGTGGGAGAAGGCTGGGGCAGTAGGAGCGGCGTGAGCCGGGACCCGTGAAAGGGGGCCCACGTGCTGAGTACAAGGGGAGCCCTCAGCTAGATGCTCGGCCAGGCCTAACCTCCCTCTGAGGTGTCCCGCAACCGGCCTCCCCATTCCTGGACCCGGGGTCCTCCTCAGCTGGCCCTGGGACCCACCTGAATGCAGGGCGAGCCACGGCCCTGCTGCCGGTGACTGTAGAGGGTGTCCAGCAGCCACTGGAGCTGAGCTGTCTCGGTGGGGTTCTGGCTTGAGATTATGCCAAACACCAGGACCTGACTGGGGTCTCGGGGTGCAGCCAGGAAGCGCTCTAACTCCACGTCAGAGACCTGGGGCGGCTTCACCAGGCACTTGCAGCCTGCCCTGGCGTCTTCCTTGCGGATGAGCCTCCGCAGCACCAGTGGGCAGTCGGAGGCCGGGGCCGCCCACCGGGTGGGGCTGCGGGGCGCTTCTCGGGCCTTCCTGTTGGGAGGAAAGATGGAGCAAGTGGGTGGGGTGCTCACGGACCCTCCTCTTCCTCCCCAGGCCCTCCTCCTCCTCTAGACAGACAAAGGGATCAGGTATGCACACAGCTCTAGCCTGGTGTCACTACCAACCTGCAGTGCTGCTCCCTTGCGTGGGTCTCCTGAACTTCTCTAGACCCCAGTTTCCTCAAGTGCAAAATGGAAATAAATAATCCATTCACCCATCCACCTAGCTGACGCAGCCTTTGGAGTCACTTTAAATCCTTTCTTTTGTTCTCTATATCCTGTCCAATCTATGAACTAATCTGTCAGCTTCACATTCAAGAAAGTTCTAGAATCCCACCACTTTTCCTGGCCCTCACTCCATCCTACTAGCTCAGAAGTTCCATGAGTTCATGAGTTTGGAGTGTTTTGCTGAGTGGAATGAACTGTATGTAGCCCACGGCAGAGAGTAAAGATTCAATCGAGATTTACTAACTATTTAAACCAGCAATACAAAACATAAATGTGTCCACAACCACCGGCACAGTAGCAGTCTTGGTTAATTTTGTGGCCTGTGTAATCGACTGGGCAGAAACTATCATCACTGCTACAGGTCGTAGAGTGGAAAGTTCTCACCAATCTTTGGGTGTTTGCTCAAATTCACAGACCACTAAGTGGCCAGGCCATCCTGAGGCAAGAGCCGTGCAAGTGATTTAGCACTCTTGATTTCCCAGAGGCTATTTGACACTAATAAATACCTTCTAAACAACTTAATATCGCTTAGTCAAGAGCCTGAACATCTGGGGCGGGGTGGAAAGGGGACCTATTAGATCCCTCAGTATATTGGATCTATTGATCACAACTTTTCTGAGGACCAATCCAATATGGATCAAGGATCTAAATATGGGAAAATTAAGCCATAAAGTTGTAGTAGAAAATAGGGGAGAATCATTTTATAATTTTGGATCAGAGAAGAACTTTCGTAATTATGACTCAGAAGTTGAAAAGTCAGGATAGAAAGAGATTTCTAATTCAACCACACAAAACAAACCAATGACCACAACAAAAACCTGAGGGGGAAACTCTCATAGGCAAAGAGGAAAGACCAGTGGCGGCGGGGAAATGGAGTTGATCTCCTTGCAGGCACGTGGCGGAGCTCCCTGCTAGAGAAAGGGCTGCAGATGAATTCTAAAAGTTAGTGACCAAAACAATGGCGGGTTACTTACACAATTCACACAAAATGATAGAGAAATTATTTCTTATTATAAAGAGATTGGAGGTGACATCACTGAAAGCGGCCAAGCAGGGAATTTCAAAACCATGTCTCCTCACAACACTGCAATGCAGCCGGCAAAAAACCGGGAGAAGCGGCTTTGTCAGCGCTCTGGATGGAACAACAGAACTCACAACAAGGCAGGAACGCGCCCAGGAGAGGAACATGTTGGGTTAGCTTGTGGCGCCCCCAGGGAGGCCAGCCTGCCTTCCTGGTGTGGCTGGCTGGTACCAAAGAAGGTGAACAGATTTTGTTCTCAAGGAACTACGGCTGTGTGGCTTGACGGGCCTGGAGGCTCCCCGAGGGTGGGCGAGACAGCACAGCCAGGGACAGCTGGGCTTCCTGCTCAGCCTGTGCTGGCAGCACCCTCAGTCAGCCCCTGGGGCAGGAAGGTCAGGAAAGGGGAGGGGCCTTGGCAGGCTCTGTTCACCCTGTCGCCTCCCCAGAGGGAGTGCTATCACCTAGTCACAAGCTTCCCTGTCACGTTGCCAGTGGCCTCAGGGAAACCCAAAGTGCAGGTGGGCGCTCTGGTGTCACAGGCACACAGACCTACAGCTCCTTCCTCACGCCCCATGGGTGCTCCTCGGGTCCCTGGAATCACACGAGCACCCTACTGTACGTGGCGGAGACACTTACAGTCTAAATAGCACTTTTGAACATCAAATAGTCTTTGCTCTTCACGGGAACCTGGGAGGGCACACAGGGAGAGGAGAGACAGGGCAGGAATTATTAAACCCTTTAGACAGCTGAGAAAACTGAGTTCTGAGAGTTTGGGTTACTTACACAAGACGGTCTGCTCCTAAATCGCTGTGTGAACTTGGTTACTTCTGACAGCCTCAGGACTTTGGACTATGCTACATGATGTAAGGAGACTGAGCTTCAGGAGTAGAGGAGAAAGGGTGTCATAGGCCCAACGAACGGCCCGAAGCAAACTCTGGGTGATTCTTGAGGACGCCACATCCGGCCAGACTCCCTCCCACACTCAGGCGCCAAAGCACACTGGGGATGTGGGGGATGTCTATCACTGGACGACTTTCCTCACCTGACTCCCCACAATGTGCCCTCCCCCCACCCGCCCCCCTCTAGTTAAGGGCACCATCATCGTTCAGTTATTGAAGCCAAACCCTAGAAGTCACCCGTGATACTTCTCTTTCCCTTACCCCACAGCATCTGTTAGTCTTTGAGGTTAGCTCTGCTTCCAAACCGTGTCACAGACACATCCAGTCTCTTCCTCCTGCCCTGCCTTGGCAGCTCATCATCTGTGTCACTGGGGCTACCAGCACAGCCCCACAACTGCTGTGACCCCGCTCTTTCCACCCTAAAGCCACCTTCTTACAGCAGTCAGAAAGGTTCCACTTCTGACAGTCTTACTGAGAAAATTTAGAAAAACTCAACAAGGCAGAATTTTAAAAATATACTTAACTGTATTAGAGATTTCACAAATCGGTAAAAACTTGTAGGATCAGGATGAGGAGGAAGAGTGAAACCAAGGACAACAAGTGTGACCTTGAGGACAGCTTTCTCCTCAAGGCAAATACTGATTCTGAAAATGCAACATGGGCTGTGAAATATCAGCAAACCAAATCCAGCAATAAATAAAAAGGAAACATATCAGAACCGAGTTAACATTTGTGTTGAGAACATAAGGCTGATTGAACATTTTAAATTCAATCACATAATTCCTGATAATAGTGGAATAAAGGAAAAATCACATGTTCATCTCAACAAATGCAGAAGAGGTATTTGAGAAAATTTAATATCAATTCATGATAAAAATAAAAGCTCCTAGCAGGTTAGAAATAAAAGGGTACTTCTTTAATAAAGAGTCTCTACAAAAATACCCTACAGCTTAGTAGTAAAGCACTCAAAAGTTTTACTCTAAGATGAGAGTTTACAGAACTAAATATTTATGTATCAGAAAATAAGGCCTCAAACCAATAATGGAAGCTTACTACTTAAGACACCAGAGAAAGAACAAGTTAAACAAAACGAGCAGAAGAAAAATAAAAATAAAGAGTGGGAATAAAAATGGAAGAGCGAGAAAGGCAATAAGACCAAGAAGCTGACTCCTTGAACAAACTGTGACAGAACTGTAACCACACCAACCACGACAAAAAAGAGGCGGCATAAGTTGCCACGGTCAGAAATGAAAGAGGCACTGTCACTACCGGCCATGCAGACATTGGAAAAGGCAAGGGGACCTAGCGACAATTCTGTGTGTAGAAAATCAAGAACTTAGAAGAAACGGGTCCATTTCTTTAAAGACACAAACTACGAAAATTCCCTCGAGAAAGACAAATGACCTAAATAGTCCTACATTTATTAAACTAATTGCTTTTAAACGTTTTCCAACCAAGGGAGGTTGAAAAACAGACGGGAGAACTGAATGAGCCACTTCACGAGAGACTATCCCAAATGGTCAGTGAACAAGTGAAAAGATGCTCAGCCAGCCGGGGGCTGCACACGAGGCCCATTTCGTCGTGAGGCAGGACCGAGATGACTGGCGGCAGCGAGCGCTGACGAGAATGTGGGGCGACGGAAACGCCCACCCTGCTGGCCGGTGTGGGACTCGCTGTCACCACTTCAGAAGACATGTCATGAAATATTCTTTTGACTTTTTTTACATTTAAAAATGCAAAAGTCACGCTTGGCTCGCCCAGAAAAAAGTCAGGCAAGTAGGGCCAGGTGGGACACATGGCCCTAGTTCGCCAACCTTTGCCAACCCGTCGCCACAAGTAATGTTCTCCTACCCCCAGCACCCCGGCTACGGCTTCAGCTGCTCATGTGCCCCTCTTCCATGTTGCCCCAGCCCCAGGACTTCAGCCCCCGGGGAGGGGTCTCGTCCGTGTTGTCCACCGTGCCTGACACGCGGAAACTGGAGGAACGCGAACAAGCCCACCTGAGGGTGCCCGAGGCTCTGGACCGGAGCTTGGCCGGCTTCTTCCGAGTAGGGCTCGTGGGCACAGACGCCGGTTCTTCCTTGACAGACTCTGTAATCGAGGAGTCAGGTCGGAACGACTGAGACCTTAATAAAATTTCTGAGTATAAAGTTGGCTTGGCGCTCCGGTCTGGATAGGGCCCGGATTTTATCCTGACTTGACTGATTTCTGTGTCTTCCTTTACAGGATATTGTATGGTGAACAGGCCTGTCAATGGGAGACAGCGCTGTCAGCTTCCCTCACAGCCTGGCCTGGCCTGCCCCGCCGGGAGGCGCCGCACAAAAGCACCTTTCAGCTCATCACCCACACTCTCCTTCACTCCAGCAGGTTCTCCCCTTGGGCTACTGCCCGCCCCACCCCCCTTCATCTGCTCTGTGTTCCAAGCTTAGTACAGTTAGTGGGTCAGTAAACGCTGGATGAATGTAAGACCAAATCAATTTTATTTCTAGTCATTCTTCAAGACCCAGATTAGGTCCCTCTGTGTTTCAGTTTTGTGCCCTGCGTGGCGCCTGATGCAGAGGTAATGCATCCATGCTATTCCCTTCCCTGAGAATGCTGTTCCCTTCCCTGAGAATGCTGTTCCCTTCCCTGAGAATGCTGTTCCCTTCCCTGAGAATGCTGTTCCCTTCCCTGAGAATGCTGTTCCCTTCCCTGAGAATGCTGTTCCCTTCCCTGAGAATGCTGTTCCCTGTGTCTCCAGGTTTAAGTCATTGCATCTACTTTCTTTGTTGTATTGTACTTCTTTGTATTCTTATTTTTGCTTTCCCTATTAGCCTGGAAAATGTCTGAGGCCAGAGACTTTTTCTTATCGTCACACACCAAACATGCACTGCATGCTGGGGAAGGGGCACACAGAGCTAGGCCAAAACAGGGTTCCCCACCTCTGGGGACTCCCAACAGTGACAAGGTACAGGAAGAGGGGCAAAGAAGTATTCCCAATGCTGAGTGGTAAGAGTTATAATTGGAGCATGTATAAAGGCTATAGGAACCCAGAGGAGAGTGTGGCCCCCTCTGCTGGGGAAGTCAGGGAAGGCTTCTTGGAGGAGAGGCATAACTGAACTGAATTTTTAGGGACAAGGAAAAACTGCCAGGGAGGCCGTGGTGAGAGCACAGCCCTTCTGTGCTTAGGGGGTGGCATACAGTGTGGGGGGGAGGGGGTCAATGCTCCTTTGTCCCCAGGCCCATCAGCATTGGGAGCCCGAATGTGGAAGGGGGTCCTTAGGCCACCCACACAGGCCTAGGAGAGCTGTGGGCCTGACAGGAATAGGCTGGTGAGGTGGCTGCTTTTCTTTATCGAGATCCTCCACAACCAGGTTAGAGGAGTAGGGGCTGCAAAAGGGTGATGGGTGATATGGGGATGGAGCCAAAAGGTAAATGAGGTGTGTGGTGGGGGCGCAGGGAGACACACAAAAAGCGAGGAGAGGCCCAGGGAAATGGAGGTGGCAAAGATGCACAGGAGAGTGTGCAGAACTGAAGTTGGCGGAGGTCCCCATGGTTAGCTGTTAGCTTTGTGGCTCCAGAGAGTTCCTTCAGCAGCCCGAGCCTGGTGATACCAGCTAGCAATGAGGGCAGCATCTTGCCAGGGGGCAGGGGGTGAACGGTCCTCAGAGGCAGTGTGCAGTCTGCGCGCCAGATCAGGGGGCACCACCTTCCCGCCCCCTTACCTGCCGCCAGCAAGATGGAATTCATGAACTGGGACACTGTCTTCCGAAAGCGCTTCTTGATGTCTGCCAGAGCTCGGCTCATCTTAGACACCTTGTCGTCCATGTTGCTGGTTCTCTGCGTCAGCTGGGGAGAGGCCGAGAGGGGGCTTATCGCCTGCACACCTGAGTGTCTGCCCACCCGGGGACAGCAAAGGCCTCGAGTCTAGAGGGCATGCCCGACCCTCCAGCTGGCGTCCACCTCTCCTCCCCTCAGCCCAGGGGTCCGGGCGCACTGGCCCAACCTGATGCAAACGTCCCCTCCTTGGTTTTCCCTGATGCTACTAGACAGAACTGTGCCTGCCGAGACCCCCACAATCCTCTGCAGTCTGACAGAAGTAATCGTGCCTGAGCTCGCAGAAGAGCCTGGGCCTAAGCTCCCAGAGGGCAGGGACCGGGTCTCCGCTGTGTCCGCGTGCCTGTCCTGCAGAAGGCGCACAGGGAACGCTCAGTGCATCATGGATAACTGAGTGGCCAGAGGCTTCTCTGGAGCCTTCGCTGCCCATCACCCTCTGCACCTGTAGTCTAGGCCTCCTCCAGCCGGCTGCCAGGGCCTCATCCAATTGCTATGGTCCTCAGCTAAGAAACTGCCCGCTTAGGTCTGTGGGACACAAAGGTCCGGGCCTCCTGCTCAATGTGGGGTTACCCTGAAGGGGCTCAGGCTCCAAGGCCCGTCCATGCTGGGAAGGCCGAAGCCTCTGCTGGGGCTGCCCTACAGTCCAGCTGCTCCTTCTGCTGGGACATCGCCAGGTTCTGGGCAGCCAGGCTCCCAGTCCAGAGTTAATGGCGGGCAGGGTCTGACTTTCCTCAACGTGGCCAATTTCCTCTGCCTCAGCAGGTGTTCTCTGTGCTACACTTGCACGTTGGCCCATTTCTGGCCATTCTGCCCGGGGTCCTGGCAACTTTGTGACTTTTCTTCCCTTAGCTTGGTGAGCTTCTGGCAGGTAGGAACTAGTCTTTCTACACCTCCCGCTTAACACCGGGGCGGTGTGGAAAAAATGCCTTCTGTGGACATGAAGCCTCTGGTGGAGGGCGAGGGGCCTGGGAGGGCGTCTTCAGAATTTCTGAAGAACAAGGCTCAGCCTGCGTGTCCCCTTTACCCCGCAGGCAGGATCTGGAAAGGACACCCCAAGTAAGAGCAGGGCCTCGGCCTCTCTCTGATTGTTTGGCCCCAGTCACTGGGCTAATTTTATTTATTTGTATTAACCTAGCCTGCTCCGAAAAGGACTTGAGGCAGCACTTGGACTAATAAAGCATTTAAACTGAGCCACTGCCTCGACCCCACAGAGCCGCCTTGGCAGAAATACGGAGTGAGCAGCGGCGCCGCAGGGGCTCCTGGCTGGGGCTGCCTTTCTGCTGTCGCTCTGACGGGTGGCTCTTTCCGGGGTGATGCGCGTCCGGGGAAGCCATTTAACAAGCTTCCCCGTGGTGGGGACTCTGAGGGAGGAGGCCACCCCACCCCCGCCCACAGCTTTCCTGCTTTGGCCCCAAATGCACACACAGGACCAAGCCGAAGGATCGTAAACGTCCCAGGGTAGGGGCACGCGCAAAGCCACACGTCATCATGGGGAAACGTGGCCTCTTCCCAGCCAAGGTTTTCTGCCAGCCCCCACACTCAGCGAGTCTTTTCCAGGGTCCTTGCAGTTTGCACAGGCCAAGCCTCTAAAGAGCTGATGTTCTGAGTCTTGGAATTGCCTATAAAAGTATACTGAGATGTTTACTTAACCTGGCGGTGAAGGTATTTGGAAATCATGTTACCTACAATCTGCTATTTCTCCACTTGCTGCTGTCTATCTTGTCAGAAAGTCACGGTGCCTGGCACACCTGCCTGAGTTCTCAAACAGTAAGTCCACTGCTCTTGATGTCACAAGCCCTCAGGGTCAGGCAGTGTGTCTCCTTCATCCCCTCATCTCCCTCCACAGTGTTGACTTGGGCCTCAGGCAGGCCCAGTGAATGGGAGACCAGAGCTTCCAGGCCCTGCTATTTCCTCACCAACAGGCCCATCCTGGCAACAGTCCTTGTCCTGGCCCTGGGCAACAGACAGTACAGGAATCACAGGGAACTCCCAGTTGGGAATTGGGAATTGTACAGATGGCTTGTACAAATGGGGTGCTAGAAAGGAGCCCAGTCACGGCTGGGAAGGCGGAGTCGAGGGGGAGGCGGACTCTGCTGGGATGGACGAGGGGGTGGGGTGGGGGGCAGTGATACTCTGTGGCCACTATTCTGCCCAGCACCATTTCTCCCACCCCTGGAAACAGCATTATGATTTCCGTTTAAGGCAACACTACTGCCTCATCCTTCTGCCAGGAGGTACGCTCAAACACACACCCCTGGTTCCCAGGATGGACACGATGCTCAGGCCTGACCAGTGAGAGTAACAGACACTCATGGCCACAGGGAACATTTCAGGCACAGGCACTTTGTATGCAATGATGTTGGTGGTGCCACTTCCACTGGAGTGCATCCTCTTTCTCTTGGGGAGACCTACACTGGTAGACTGATAAATAACCCAAAGATACGTATGACCATATTTTCATCCAAGGAAAGAAACTCCCTGAGAATAAAGCCAACAAAGAGGAAAGCAGAGCCAAGAGATGAGATGATCTGTTGGAATCATTTGAGGATCTGGATCCAACTATGCCTGAAGCTGCATATTGATAGACTTTTCAGCTTACTGAGTCAATATAGTCTCTTTTGAGGCACAGATGTTTGCATTAGACTCTGTTAGAACAGAAAGACTCATAACTGACAGAAAAATTTAATAATGAAGGTAATACTAAGGTCAGATAGCAAATGATGAATAAAAGTCCCCTAGTTGGAGGAGGAGGTAGGGCCTTGCCTGGTTTTGAGGGCAGAAGGAACAAAGGTACTGAGACATGGAGAGTTAACCCAAGGTGGGGTGCTGTGGGGTCAGGCGGGTGCCACATCTGCTTTGCCTTACCCGTTTATCGTGTGTTATCCCATGGGGGCAGTTGGTAGCTGAGACAGTGATTTTCACTGTCTCCTGCAAGGAGGTGAAGGTCACCATAATGGAGTCCTGCCCCAGCACTGTCAGCTTCATTTGCTCATTTACCTGCAGAAGAAAACAGCAGCACTCTATTGCCCGCTTCTGTTGGCCTGCCTGACTCACCACAAAATACAAAATCTTGCTGACTTGGAGTGGAGGAAGTGCAAGGTCTTTCTGGTTCTAATGTTGGAATTTAGCTTTCATGGAGAAGACAGGGGAGCTACAGTCTCTTTCGGGGGTTAGCAGAAAAACTAAATGATGCCTTCTTACCCTGTCCCTGCCCTTCCCATCCCAAGCTTGGAACCAACTATGGAAGAGACCAGGAGACCAGCGGACAGGTCCACTTTGGTCTCGGCAGAGCTGGATGGGGGCAGAGCCCAGCTCGGAGGCCAACACTATCCCTGAGTCAGGCCGGTGCATCTGCCCGGCGCCAGGTCTGACGTCAAGCCTGGCTCTACAGTGTGCAGCGCTGCCTTGGGAAGATGAACGCTCCCCCTGCGCCCCCTTCTGCACCCCCTTCCGTGGTGGGTGGGCAGATACAAACGGGGACACAGTATGGGATGGACTGAACATGTCCGTGCCCTCACTCCCCGTCGTCAGCAAAACATGGCGCTGTTCTTCCCTGAAGGAGGAGCTACCCCTTCCCACCGCTTCCAGAAGGGTGGGACTTCCTATGGAGCAGTCCCAGAAGAGACAGCGGGAGGGTGAGCTGCCTTTAGAGCCACTCACACCTTTCTGAGGCCTGTGTGACCTGGGGGCGAGTCCCAGGTCTGCCCCTCCCTGTTAGCAAGCCACTGAAGCTCTCTGAAGCTCGAGCTCTTCAGTATCAAGCAGGCGAGAGGCCAGTGTTACACTCAAATGAGACCAGGACAATGGAAGTCCTGATCTCAGGACTATCCCCAAAAGAACAGAACCCCTGGACACTCATGTGTGCAGGGTTACTTATCAGGGGGCCCTACCCAAGGGCGAGAGTCTGGGGCTCTGTCCTGCTGCCAGGCCATGCTTCCGCCAGTCGCCAGGCCCCTGACTCCTCTGGGCCGAGACCACACGCTGTCGCAGCTCCCTTCCGCCACCCTTCCACTTTATGGCTTGGCCGTCTACACTGGATACCACCCCGGCCGAGCACTTTCCCATGCTCTGCAGGGACATGCTCTAGCGAGCCCCTGGCTAGTCAGGGGCATCTGATCCATGTGTGTCTTCTTGTTGAGTCTTCCGCTGCCTTCAAATCTTGTAGTTAACTCATTTAAAAGAAATCCTGCCCTCTCCTGTTCTCCTTCTAGAAAACAGAGTATGGAGCATGCATTTGGGCAGAGTTCAAATGTCAGTGTTGCCTTCCCCTCCATCATGCCATGCAGTTCTTACAAAAGCAGTGTGAGGCAGGAGGACCCAGCTCATGACCCAGCTTGTTTAGACGAGACAACCACGACGCAGAGAAGCTGCACAGCCGGATTCCAGCAAAGCCGGCACTGGTTCCTCAGACCCTCATTACAGTTCTCTGTCCATCTGGTCTCGCTGACACACAACGTGGTGCCCACCTGCAACCCACCTGTCGCCTCCCTGGCGCAGACGCTGTCCGCACAGCCGCAGAGAGCTTAGCAAGGCAAAGACTCAATACACCCCCAAACTGGGGACATGGACTCGGCCACGCATCGTATTTGTGACAACCACCAAGCCCAGAACTCACAAGCGACCGAGAGAATCAGAACTTCCTGGGGCTGGGCCTGGGATCTGGTTCGGGAAGCGCCACAGGTGACGCTGCTAGGCAGCCGGCGCTGAGAGCCTCTTCCCTGAATGAGGTGGGGCCACCGCCTGATCCGGGCTGTGGGCGCTCTGAGAAGAGAGGTGAGTGTGGGCTGGGGCGCCGCAGAGGAGGGACTCTGCACCAGCTTTAGAGGAGGGGACACTTGGATGGACAGCGAGATGAGGGGCACGCATCAGGCCAGGAAAGCCATGTTGTGCTGCAGAGGCTGAACAGGAAAGGCACGGGGCTGGCAGCGGGGTGCCGGGGCCCCATGCGTGCGCCAAGAAGTTCCGTGCATCGCTCTTACTGTGGGCCTCCTCATCTCACGCCACCTAGACTAGACTCAAGTGTGGTGCTCTTTCTCTGAACCCCCAGCAGGCGGCCCTGCCCCCACTCAGCTCTGCTCTGCAGCCCTACTCCCCTAACCTCCGAGTTCCTCCAGAGATCGCTCATCTTCCTGCTCCCAGATCAGTGACACTCAACCAGGGGCAGTTTTGCCCCCCAGGGGACATCTGGCAATGTCCAGAGAATCTCTGGCTGTCACACTTGGGAGGAAATCCAGGGGGTGCTGTCAAGCACCCCCCACGCAAGAGGTTAGCAGTGCCAAGGGTGAGAGTCCACTTTAGATAAAGTGACCGGCACACTTAGCCACTTTATTAATAAATTAATCAAGTTATTATTGAATATTAGTAGCTGAACATTATTAATTACTAATTCGTGGTGAAGGGCCGGCTGAACCACAAATGAAGGAAGAAAGGGTTTGTGTCTCTCAGACTCCCGCCGAGGCTCTGATCTTACCGACAGCAAAGTCATAAACACAAAAGCCGAGGAGAGAACACAGAACCGCTAGCTTTTCCCATTACCAGGAGTAGGCGTGACAAAGAAAACTGTCAAGTAGCATACCAGCTACTTCCTAAAATAAAGGACATTTCCACTCTCAAAATGTGAGACAATCAACAATAAAGGAGAGGACAGCCGTGCCCGAGAGAGGGCCATGCGGAGCCAGCTGGTGCTGTCCGGGTGAGAATGCACTGGGCCAGCCCGGGTGACTGTCCGCCCACTCGGGAGCTCCTGCAGAGAGGCCTTGAAGGCGGGGTCCTGTCTTGGGGGAGTGCTCTGGCTCTTGGTGTGGGCAACTCGGGGAAGGCTGCCCGCGTGCCGAGGCCCATACCTTGTACTCCAGGGAAAGCAGCGTCTCCGTCTTGGAAGCCCAGCTCCACTTGTGGACTACGTAGCCCTTGTGGTCGCTGGTGGTCCCACCTTCCTCATCCAGTATCAGAACGTACGGGCAGCTAGGAGAGACACAGGTGAGGAGCTGCCACAAGCCCCTGCGGGAAGCCCCCATCACTACAGCCACAGGCAGGCACTGTTCCAGCCAGGGGAACTGGGGGTTCCTGCAGGTACCCTACTTACTCCACGTAATATGGCGCAAGCTCCCTTCACCTACTGATGCTTCTGGGGGGAGTTTGCTGGGAAAGGCAGGGCGGAGATGATGAAGTTCAGGGAAACCCAAGAAGGGGAGAAACGGAGCATGTGCCAGGAGCCTGAGGCACAGGGTGGCACTGGAACACGGAGCACGAGCCATTCCTCCTGTGAGTAGTTCCGCGGGAAGTGCCAGGCACGATCAGCGCTTGGCTGGCAAGAACAGAAGATCCCACAGAAGTGGTGCCCACGGCCTCTCCTTCACTCTCTTCTGGGATAAGATACTTTCTCCTCTAAAAACTCCCCCAGGAATCTAGCCAGCAACCAAGGTCTTAGTGCTCAGGGGTGCAAGTGGAATAGGGTGAGGGTCTTGCCTCCTTACTGGCTGCGACATGGATCCAGTGAGGGCTAGACCTGAAAGGACCTACTTCCATGCAAGCCTCATCTCGGCCCTGCCCCTTGACGCTGCCTGGACCAGCCTTTTTTCCAGGGACTCTGACCTGCTACCCACCAGTACCCCTCTTTGTCACCCCAGAGACACTTCCGTGGAGCCAGGTCTCCCCCAGCCCACTCACCGTGCCTTTAGGTTATACTGCACGCAGCCCTGGCCTTCAGCGTTCAGTAGGGCCAGGAAGGAGAAACTGGGTGTGTCATTGAAGAGGAAGGTGACGGTTCTTCCTCTGCAGCACGTAGGGATCTGGCACACAGCGATGTTTCCAGAGGGATAACTGGCAGAAATGGTCAAGTAGAACTAACAAAAAACTCTCGGGGCTTTTCTCTCCGGTGCCAATGGAAACAGAGTCCGCGTAGCAAAGTGCCCCGTCCCCACCTTCAAAGACCCTCCTGCACTCTGGGTAAATAACTGAATGACCATGGGCCTCTGTGCCCTGGGTAACTTCCTGCATCTGTTCTCTTCTCTGCAGCCGCTCTGGGGCAGGTAGTTTTATCTCCCTCTTACCTATGACAAGGCTTCCCTTGAAGCCAAGCGGTTTCCTAGGAGGCAGGGCTTTCAGTGCTAAAACCCGGAAAGTCCGAGGCTAAGCAGGACCCACAGGGCATCCCACACAAGGAACCCGAGGCACAGAGGCACGACCCAAGGACTGACCCACCTCGCATCACACCGCTGGGAAGCAGCAGAGCCGGGACCCCGCCCTCTGAGGCTACTGGTCTTTCTAACGCTGCCAGGTGCCTCCTACCTCACTGAGTGGGTCTGAGAGCCCAACAAATCCCAACAGGAGCAGTGCAGGACACAGGGCCGGGAAGGAGGTGTTGGCTGCGAGTATCTTCGTGTGGAAAAAGACTGAGGGAAGTCTAATTGAGACTCAGTGACGGGGGGAGAAGAGGCCGGGGACTCTGACAGGCAGATGAAATGGAGCCTGGAAGGTTCTGAGGCCTGATGGTGACAAGTGCAAACCCATCAGGTCTTGGACCTTCTTCTCACCCGAGGGGCAATGTATTTTGCCTGCGACCGCTGCCCAGCAACCTCCACAAAGACAGAATCAACTGCTGGGCTGGCGTTCTGTGGGGAACCTGAAGAGAAGAGTGTCTTCCGAACATCCTCGCTACTCAGGAGTGATCCAACAGCTGCACATGAGTTTGGGGAATGTGACCAAAAAATCTCTTTCTAGATGATCACCAGCAACAAAGTCCTCATAGTATGACAGAAAAAAATGAGGCCCAGACAGAAGTGTCTGGTGCAGGATCACCAAGAAGAACTGGGCCCAGAACCCAGGCCTCTTGGGAGCCCCCAAAAGGAAGCTCATTCAAGGCCAGGATGTGATCACTGCTGGGAACTAGGCTTGGGGTGGGCCCCCAGACACTGGCCCCCCGATAGCAAGCTCATTCACTGACACAGCCTGACGAGGACCTCAGGGAGATGATCCTATTCAAGCCAGTGAAGAGTCAAGAGAGGGGCGTGGGAGTCCCAGGACACCCAGCACGCAGCAGCTGCCCTGGAAGGAGTTAGCTGTGTTCAGTACCTCAGGGCCCTTTGGAAACAGAGTGGAGCAGAGTGTGATGAATGGACTCATTTGCGGTCAGAGAAACAACAGGATTCCTGGCAGGGCGCTTAAACTCTGAATGCTCAGTTCGGTGGAGAGGAGGCCAAAGGAAGTGAGGAGGGCTGCTATGGGCAGGCCTGGCTGAGTGGCCCCCCGAGGCAGTTCAGAGAGCTACCCTCTCCTCCAGTGGCAGGGGACCCTATGCCCAGTGGTTTTATTATTCAAATGCGGTCCCCCTGCAACCACCCGCTTCCTGCTCTCTGCTGGAAGCAACAATCCTGAAGGACACAAAAAGTGGGCTAGAAAGAGGCCCCGAGGGGGGCCGGTGAGGCATCCCTGGGCCCAGGCCTGGCTCTGCCACCACATCCTTCTTGTGAGCTGGTGTCGCCCTACCCACTCCGACAATGGAGGGACAGGAATGAACAACTAGGTCTCTCCTCTTTGACATCTCATCCTCCGCAGGCCACGGAACCTGCCATGAGGGCATTGCCCTCTCTGGTGTCAGAGTCTGGCCGCCAAATAGGCCACGCAACCGGGGTCTGGTGCAGCTCTGTCAGGAGCAGGCTGGGAGGGGGGGGCGACAGGACCCTGCAAGGAATACAGGGGTCTAAGGTGACTCCCCGATTCACTGCTTCCCACCCTGGGATTGTCCAAAGGGCGCTCTCTTTGGCCATCGCCACCCACGCTCAATCTTCTTTCTCTCATTCTAGAAGAAAACAATCGGTTACAGCTGCTCCTCTAAGGTGTAGGTGGCGCCTTCACTTCACTCCCTTAATGCGTGGCACGTAATGCTCGATAAACATCTGTGAATGAAGAACATAATCTTACTCCCTTCGCTCGAGGCACAGGGCCCTCCAGCCTCACCTCCAGAGGATTTGCCTTATAGAAATCCAGGCCCCCAGACAGGCTTTGGAGGTCGGCCAGACCGAGGCTGCAGGTAACATTTCACCTGCACGTACATGTGTGTGTATGGCTGGGGAAAGGGTCTATAGCTTTCCCCAGATTTGCAAAGAGAAAACATGACCCTTTGGGTCACCCCCACACCCCAAGGTGGGACCCAGCTGCTCACATGCTCATGAACACAGAGCTCCAGAGAGCAAATGGGGTGTGTGCTGCAGGGCACGGGTGGGGGGGGGCGCTCGGGGTCAGATGCCAAATACACGGCCCTTTGGGGCAAAGTAGGTAAGAGACCACAGGGCTCTTACCCTGTGAGCCAGGAACAGAGATGAAAATTCCATCCCCAAGGATTTAGGGCATCCTGCCTCTTTCTCTAGCCTAGAGAGGAATTTTCTGTGTCTTTCACCCCTGCTGGGCCCCCAGCTGCACCGACAAGCCGCCCGCAGACTGCTGGGCATGGCATATTCTCGCAGCTCTGCACTGGATTTGAGGCCTGTACCTTGGAGCTTCTTCTTCTTACCTTCCTTAGTCTCACCTGGGCAAACTCTTAATACCTGAGCCCTGTTACCAGGTTCCTCTGATTGACTGAAAAGCCAAAGTGAACACTCAGACTTCTGCCAACCCGGGAGTTCCGCAGGCCCGAGCGCAGGGAGAGCACAGCACCCAGTGAAAGGATACTAAACGAAGGAGGAGCCGTCATAGAAGGTGTAGTGCAGCTTGGTGGACTTCTTGGACATCTTCAACTCCTGAGAATACTGACTGAAGCGGGCGTGGTGGGTGGAGGCAGCAGGGTGCTGGAGGGCAGGAGCAGAAGCCTGAGCACCTGAAGTGCGGTGGTGCTGGGAGTTTGGGGCTGGAGTGTCCCCTCTGGGGGCTGACCCTGGATGAAAGGGTATTTTTGCCCTGTAGTTGCGTATGAATGTGGGGTAGAAGATGTTCCTTCCTCTCCAGGAGATCCTTTCCGCTTCTCTGCAGGGAAGGAGACCAACGTATCACCGTGACGCAGCTCTCAGCAAGCTGTGCGCTTCTGCCAGCTCCCTTTCCGTTTCCTTATCCCAAAAGCACCTGCCCCCACCCCATCTCCTCTAAACCTAAAAAGTAGCCCTGATTTCTGTCTTTAGTGCTGGGGAGCCCCGGAACGGGACTGTGCGCAGAAAGGGGGCGTGCAGTGGCAGGCGGTTCTGCTCACCACCCAGGGCTGAGGTGACAGGGAGGCAGCTTCCTCCCGGTGTCAGACTAATCGGCACCCTGGTGGCGGGCCCCCACCGCCTGAGGCCGGAGAGCCTCAGGAGACATCCACGGCTTAGACGTGACCGGTTTTAAGCCCGTTATGGCCCATGGTCCAGGCCTTAGGAAAGTGGAGATTATGCTACTAGGACTTGTGGGAGCCACCAAATTTTAAAAATCATTTAATCACCCGTGTCAATGATTTTGCCTTGAGAGGTGTTTCATTTTTGTAGGAACATCTGACAAGTTAAGAAACAAACGTTCAGGGCACGGAGGCTGTAAACATAAGCAGCCTCCGCAGGGGTCTCACTGGTGAGGAGGCAGAGCGTGCTGGCCTGGGGCCAGGCCCCTGAGCTGTGGGGCCTCATTTACGCCTTACCCACCTGCTGGGGCTGCCTCAGTTTCCTCATCTGCAACACGGGCATATATCCCCTCTTCCTCATAAAGTCAAATGAGGACTGAAAGGACTGGGAGTGGGCAACGGCTGGGGACCAGGGTGCCTGTGGGGGGCACCTACCGCCCATCACCAGCCAAGCCCCGGTGGCACCGAGGAGCCCACACCTCCTGGAACAACTCGTTCGCTCCCGGGATTGCCCCTTCGTGCACACGGTGACCGGCGGCCGTACCTTCCCTCCCGCCCTCCCAAGCCACTAAGGCACTCACATGAGGCGACACATCTCCTGCAGCTTCTCCCGGGCCTCGGGGCAGGGGTCGCTGATCTCCGCAATGTCAGAGGCGGAAGCTGCTCCCCGGTGGATAGGCGACATGGTTAAATCTTCTAAATTTTTTGCTTTGCCTGTGGCAGTAATGAAGCAGTACGGAGGGTTTCAGGAAATGGTTTCTTAGCCCAGGTGAGGGGCAGGGAGGGCAGCGCCCCTGATTAATCGGAAGGATCATTTCTGCTCCGGGGGCACAGGGATTCCTGGCAGGTCACTTGTACCAAACAGAGACGCCACTCTGTGGTTCTCCTGGCGCATCTGGGGCAGAGCTGTGCAGTGAGGACAGTGGCTGCGTCTCCCCAAGAGTGGCCTGGTTCCCGGCGGGGAGAGTACAGCTGTGGCACCGTGAACACCAAGTGACTCCCCCAACACCTGTGATGAGAGACCAGAAGCCTCGGCTCTGTCCCAGGGGACCGCACCGCCTCGCTGACTGACCACAGGCCTCCCTCAGAGGGCAGTGGGCACTGACCGAGACTTGGCCCACGGTGGGTTTTTAATTTATTATTAAAACATTTTTTATATTATTGCAGCAAGATACACCTAACAAAAAATTACCATCTGAACCAAGTGTACAGTGCAGTGTATTAAATACACTCACATTATTGCACAATCACCACCATCTATTCCTAGAATGTTTTCACCTTACAAAACTGAAGCTTTACACCCACTAAGCAACTCCCCATGCCTTCCTCTTCCCAGCTCCTGGCAACCACCACTTCGCTTTCTTTACGATTTTGACCATGACTTTCAGTACCTTGTACAGAAGCAATCACAGTGTTGTCTTTTTGTGACAGCTTTTTACTTAGCATAATGCCATTAAGATTCTTCCATGCTTCAGAATACCACAGAACTTCCTCCTTGTCGAGGTTGAATAATATTCCATTGTAGAGACCATATTTGCTTTGTCCAAGGCAAGCACGCAATGGTATGAGAGTATGGTGACATGAGATTGTGAGCGTCATTTTCCAGGGCTGACCTTCCAAAGGCTTCTATTTAGGTGTCACCTGTTTCTGAGCCTCTGCTGAGCACCCAGCCGGGGCCACGTGCCCACCCTTGGTAGATGCAATGTCAACTTCACTCTTACATACATCAGGAATGGAACCTGGCTTCCGGTCAGGCACTGCTCAGGTTCCAGATGAACCCCAGGGACTCGGAATGGAATCTTCCTTGCTGTCAACCAAGCTACGGGGTCTTTGTCCACAGTTTGAGTACCACCTCTGAGTGGTTCCTGGTCCCTCTCCCACTCCTCCTGCCACCAGAGACAAGAGACTTAACCCTGTGGCCCTGCTCGCTCACCCCTGGGACATCTGCTGGCCTGAGCACCCCTGTCGGGCCTGACCCTGGTCACCTTGGGCCTTTGAAGGTGACTACCTCTTGCTCCAACAGGAGGTACTACAGAGCCTCTCTCAGCCTCCTATAAAGTTGGATTGCTTTCTAGAAAGAGCTTTTGTCCCCGCAGGGAGCAGGCTCCTGGATCCTGCCTGGTCCAAGTCTACCTTGCCCTCCTCTGGCAGGACAGCCAGCTGGTGGGACATGTGCAGGAACAAACAGCAGAGGTTCCAGACTCTAGGAGGAAGGAAGGCTCTACAATATTGTCTAGATTTCTGGATTTGAAAGTGGACATATTTAATAGGCCGGACATCGCTGGGCAAAATAGGATACCCGGTTACTTACAGCCTATTAGGGAAGATTAGCCACCCACCCTAGCATACATCTGTGAAAACAACGTCTAAACACCACCAAGAGCCCAAAGAAATGCAGCGCCCCTGAACATCTGGCCAGTGGGAATGCACAACATCAGGACGCGCCAGCAGCGCCTGGAGCGGAGGCGAGGAAACGGCCTCGCAGGCGACCCGCAGACACACTGAACCACCCGCCTGCAGGCATCGCCCACAAGGTCAGGAGGGAGAACAAAACCAAGGCATTACTGGGTGTCTAGGATACTTTGTTTTCTCTTCAGTGATTACGGGGATTTGAAGCCAGCTAAGAGGGGATACGCTAAAACCAGGAGCACATAAAGTGGGGTGACAGAGATGATGATGTGGGTTATTGAACCGTGGTGAGGGAATACACATTGGCAGAGGTAAAAGAACTGGGGGAACACCGGGTAGTGGGGGGCAGCTGAATCCATGTTCTGTGGGGAAACTGAGGGAGTCAGCTCTGTTAAGAAGATATTCTTTGTATTAAGAGTCCACTGTTTTCTCCTGGCCTCTAGAACAGGGACTGACAACAGCAATTGTTCAACAAGCCTTTGCTCATTAGCTAAAAGTATATAAGGATCAGCTTAATGAGGAGAGTGTGGACTGGAAGAAAGCAAATCACAGAGGCCAAGGGCAGGGTCAGGAATAAAATCTAAGCATCTCCATTCCTGACCTCACCTCCAGTGTCCGAAGCATTCAGCGGACAGTGCCTGAGCATTTCCACCTGATGTCAATCCTCCCATCACCCCTTTGGGGCAGCCCTCCCCATCTGCTCCATCCCACCCTCTGCCACGGCAGCCCTGAGGCTCCTGGACCTTCCGCAGGGCCTCGTTCTGCCTCTCCCAGGCCCAGCTCCGCTCTCCCCCGAGCTGCTGGCTCCCCGGTCTCTGCTAGGTTGTTTGGTCTTACTTGCCCCCTGACACCTCCCTTCAGCCTCTCCTCCATGGTATAAAACAAGGATAACGCCTGTGTCCTTTGTTCCCTGCCCTCATGAACTGGGCTGGTGGGAAACACGGTTACAGTCGATAATCAAACCCCCGTGCTCAGGTACTGGTTCCCCCAGTTATCATGCATCGGGGAAACACAAATCTCTCTCTGGGCAGAGTGTGTGAGTTTGGGGTACTGGAGGAGGAGGAGGACGTGGGTTTGATAGGGGCGTCGTCTCAGGTGAGGGAGCCATCCAGCACAGGGACGGCACGGACACTGAGATGATGAGCCACGCCGAGTAGGGGCCGCATCAACTCTTACGGGAAAGAATGTGTGTTAACAGCTGGGGGCCCAGGCAGGGCAGCCGCGGAGCTTTCCTATCAAAACTCTGAATCAAGGGGCCTCCCTGGTGGCGCAGCGGTTGAGCGCTGCGCTGTGGAGCTGTCGGCAGCGGCGATGCGAGTTCGACGCCTGGCCGGGGGGATTCCCACATGGTGCGGCAGACCTCTCCTGCCTCGCCCGCTGCTCCCCTCAGCAGTGTATTTCTGTCTATCTGGCTGTTCTGCTCCCCAGTCTGTCTCTGGTGAATCCTCTCACCGCCCCACGCCTCTGGCCTGTGCCCCAGCTTGTATGCATAAATAAATAAATCTTTAAAAAAAAAAAAAACAACTCTGAATCAAGCCATCCCATCAAGCTACACAGGGAATCTTCTAGCCCCATTCCCACCACCAAAGACAGCCTTGCTGGGAGCATTGGTTACCTGATTTCTTCTTGACTTCCTTTGTGGTTGAGAGGGAAAAGCTCAGGCAGCAAGTAGCAGACTCGTAGATAAGCTGGTACGGTGAGTTCACCCCCATGGCTGACATGTTCATCAGAGACTCTGGAATGGGAGAGAGAGTCAAAAAATTTTTAAGTCAAAAAAAATTTTAACCAAAAATGTTAGTGTGGTATATTTGTTCTAGATGTACAGCAGATATTCTAAAGTGTTCTGCTGTTCAAAACAACCAGATCCTGTGGGAAAAGACTTTCTAATGCACGAGTATGTTCATAGTAATTAGGAAAATCTTTAAGGTTCCTTTCTATAGTTCATATACCTCCGAAATCTCTCAAGAGTGAAATGACACTGAACAGGGAGTCACAAGTAAGCACGAAGGTGATGGTACTCTGAGGGCAGATACAGACAGAACTGCTGCGCTAGGTCGAGAGAATGAGCCTTGGAACAGTTAGAAGGAAATTTAGAGCCCTCTGCTTCCCCTTATCCAGGCCACAGAAATCAGCTCTTCAACAACAGATCAGCCTCTTGCAAAATCACACTGACTTGTGCAAAATCACTTGGTATCTGACCACTTAAAAATTAAAATTTAGTCTCTCCAATTGCTAGTGGGAAATTGTACTCATTCTCATTAAGTAATTTGTTCATCCTTCCCCCAAACAGGGTCATTTCACTGGTCAGGCACGAGAGCATTGTTAGGAAATGTTACATGATTCAGTCATCACATTCCATGATGATGGAAAAGGGTAAACCTGGCCTCTTAAGTAGACAATAACTAGAACAGAAACTAGTCATCCTGGAGGATGCAAACACACACACACTCACCTTCCCTCGTGATCCAAACATTGAAACTGGAACAACCTTCAGGATCTTAAATTTAGCAGAAATGAGAAAAACTAACAATTGCCAATGCTGGCAAAGATGGAATAAACCAGTCAACCCTGCTGATGTAGAGGAAAGTCTAGATAGAAAGCACTACTTAGCAAGAGCTATACGAATATTAAGATCCTCTACCCCAATAATCCCTCTCTTGGGAAATTAACCTTAATAAACAATATAACTGAAATAAAGCATGATAATCATAAAGTTGCAAATGACCACGCACATTACACCAAATAACAGAAACCTAAGCATTCAGTTAATTATGGAATGTGAACTTTAGGAGCCTGCACCCCCTCAGGATGGTAATTATTAAAAGTATAAGGCCATGTTGAAGAACATTTGTTAAGTAAACTGAGAAAATGAAAAATTGCAGTAATCATAATATGAATAAATAAATGTATATGTGTGTTTGTACGTGTATACATACAGAGTGTGTGTATAGGTAAAGTGAGAGAGAGAACCACAAAGGAAAGTGCAAAAGTGAAAATGCGCCAGTATGTAAAGAGGGCAAGGCTACTTGCTTCCTTGGACATGTCTGACGGAATAATAGTGCCATTGACTCGCGGTCGCTCCCTGCACTCTGGCCTGGACTAGTAGGCACTGACAGGCAGCTGTCTACTGGTGGTAGAGAGACCACCTTAGCAAGAGTCTGTGTGGGGCACCACGGTAAGGGAAGACCACTCCAGACTCAGTTGCAGCTGTGGCCCACCTCGCTATACAGTGGTCCAGAAAAGCAAAGCGCATGCAAAAGAGTGCACAGAGTTTGAATCTTCTTTTGAATGGCCTGGGGAAGTGATCTAAATTAAAATCTTTCTAGATGAATGATTTTCTAAAAGAATAGAACCTTCACTTCTATTTTGTCATTTAGATTTTTTTGCCCTCTCAGACCCTATCCTTGTTTAAAGAAAGGCGCGTCTAAAACAAGAATGCCAATGAGGACAAGATTTCCTGGTAATGCACTCTGCTGCAGCCTCACAGGACCCCAAAATCATGGAGAGGGACCCCGAAATCACGGAGAGTCTCCCTGCAGTTCAGCTCAGCTCTCTGCAGTCTCCTTGACTAGATGAGCCACGACTCTGGAGGGACCGGTGGGGACACGGCGTCACCAGTGAGCTGCCATCCCGCGGCATTGCCGAGCGGGTCCTGCCCAAGGCGAGGAGGCTGGGTGCAAAGAGAGGAGAGGGGCCTGCGCTGGGCTGCCCACGGACTGTCCCACCCACACGCCACGCCACGCCACGCCACCAGGCCGCTGTGCCCAGAGGCAGGGATCGGCGCGCTGAGCAGGAGGCAGGAGCGGCCCCGTCGCGCATCCACGGTCAGGGCCACCAGAGGAGCCTGTGACTCAACGACTCGCTGGTCCTGGACAGCGCGCAGACTCCGCCTCAGAGGGGAGACCCCCTTTTCATGGTAAACAATGGGGAGGTTGGAAGTGTTTGGTTGAAATTTTAGCTTAGAAAAGGAAACAAACTTACCAAAATAACCTTCATCTTGTATTTAACAAATCTTCTATCTGTGGCTATTATAGGCACATCTTAACTCTCACAAGAAATAAAAAGCACTGTGGCGATTTTTTCCAGGTGGTATGATTTCCTTTTCCTTCACCATCACCTGCGTGCCAGAGCTCACGCCTCCCGCCAGTGTCTGTCCTTCACTTCTCGCCCCTCCACGGGTGCTTTGTATAAAGTGCCCGGAACAGTCCAGTATGACCTTGTGGGCTCTGAAGCTTAAAGAGTATTCTACCAAGTGCTTCCCTCTACAGCCAGCTTCCTCCCCTCCCCCTCCTTCCTTTTGCTTCACATTATTAAGAGTTCTGCCTCCTATTCCGTGTTGGGGCCTGCAGTCCCAACCACCAACCAATTCTCTGACCACAGCAAGTGTCCTGCAGTTCAACTCAGGGCTTGACACTGTCTGCCTGGAGCGAGTGTCCCTCCACAGGTGAGGGGCGCCGTCCTTCGAGACTGCCACTCCCTTCGAACGGTATGGCCTGGGGTGAGTATGGACCCGCTGGCCACGGCCAGGCCAACGCAACAGCTCAGAGTAAACACTATCGTGTGTCGTGGGGCTGAGCTGTAAGGCAGAGACGCCTCCCGCCTTGCAAATACCACAAAAAATGGCTCTTTGTGGGAAGCCCAATTTACACACTCGCCTGCAGGGCTTGGGCACCCGTTTCTCCACATCATCTGCTTAAATGGGGGACTTGCCCTTTCCACCGCAGTCTTGGTGGTGTGGTCTGAACTTGGCCTGAGACCTAAGGCCTGGGGACGCACCTTTCCACAGCTTCCCCATATCACAGCCATCTTTCCCGGTTGTGCTGATCAGGTAATCGAAAGTCATCTCCTTGGCATTGAGGTGCAGGAGCTGGCTGGCCTCCACGAAGCGCCGTGTGACGTCCATGGGGTTGGCACCTACGGAAACAATCAGCCAGGGCGATTCGTCGTCCCATACACGCGGCCAAGCACGTCAGAGCAGGACCCCTCCCCGCTGGCCTGGGAGGTGGGAGTCAAGTGAAGCGCTATTCGCGGGGTGAGGGCGCCTGATAAGAGGGTCTCACACTCTCAAGACCTGTCAGGCGGCACTGTGCTCTCACCCCTTCCTGCTCTCTTCCTCCCCACAGGGCTGGGTGCTGATGCTCTTGGTATTTTTTTTTTAGTTCAGCCTCTCGATCGTTTGATTTCTGATAGGTTTCTAGGTCCTGACCTTGAACGTGGGATGACACCCTTCCTGTGGACGGACCCCGGGTCTCACAACTCCCCCTGGTTCTGGCTCTACTGGACCCTGTCTTGCTACCCACCAATCAGCCCACCCAGCTGGCGCCGCACACCCCCCACATGGCTGCTTCTGCCTCAGCATCATTTCCACAAACTCCACCCCACGGTGCCTCTGACCTCACCCCTTCTCCACAGCCCGCTTTCCCATCTGGGTTCAGCAAAGTTGAGGGGATGGGAGGAAAAGTGGAGAACAGTGGGGTGAAGGAGGGTTCCTGGCGGGGGAGTGTCAGTCCTCTGGCAGCCCGTGGTGCACCCTCCCAGGCCTACCGCACACGGACTCCAGCATGGCCTTCATCTTCAGGGTGAGGAGCTCCGCCAGCAGGTGGATGGAATGCTGCTGGAACCTGCGCAGGATCTCCTGGCCGGTGGCCACCTGATGGCTGTGGGGGGCAGCGGAGAACCTGGCTGGTGGACTGGATGACACTGGCAGTGGTGGCGCTGTCGGGGGCGACTTCTTCTGGACGGGGACCTGGATGGGGGTGGGCTCCACGAGGACCACGGGCGGGGCTCCAAAGCTGATCTCCAGGCCGATGATGTTGGATGCGGTAGGCACCATGGGGTCCGTGATGAGCTCCTCCCAAGTGAACTCGAAGATGTTCCGAATGCCCTTTGGCACTGAAATGCCCGCATTCCGGCAGATGATGAGCAGCCTGGAAATGTGGGCCAGCAGCCTGGGCGCCGAGGCTGTGTACTGCTGGTACAGTTCGCGGTTACTCTTGACGTCCGCCATGCTGCCGGACATGCATTCTGCTAGGTGATGCTGTCCATCTTGGACAACAGGGACCTTCAGCCGTCAAGAGTCAGCACACCCTGAGAGGCGATGGAGAATGAAAGTTCTTCACTGCGTGAAGTCTTGGAGGCAGAAGTGCTGAAATGGCTCCTCAGGTCATTGAGTCGGCAGGTCCCACCTGGGAAAGAAGGAAACAGTCAGTCATGCTCCCTGCAGTAGGACAAAGGGATCCCCTCCTCCCTTTCTTACCCAAGTGCACCATCAGACAGACCCACACTAGTGGGTCAGTGTGCAGGGGCCCTGGGGAGGACCAGGCTCTAGAAACAGTTCCAGGGACAGTCCCATAAACCTGAGCACCATGGACAGGCCCTGGGGGGTGGAGGCGTGAAAAGGTGGGGAAGACTGGGGGTCCAGCTCGCCTTCTTGTGAGTAGAAATCTAAGGGTAGAAAATCTGCTTGTGGTCTATTTATAAAAACCTTCAAAAACCAACAGATGTTCCATTGGCTCTCCTCGGAGGGTGGTGATGTGGGAGATCCTAATTGCAAAGCAAGGCATGGAGTTATTCAACATGTACATCCAAGGAAGACAGGGGAGGAGGAGGACATGGGAAATGAGACTGATTGATTTACATATGTCAAACAAACCTTGCATTCCTGGAATGAATCCTGCTTGGTCGTGACAAATGATTCTCTTAATATATTGCTGGATTCAAAATTTTGCACAGATTTTGTTGAGGATTTTTGCATTGATGTTCATCAGAGATATTGGGCCACGGTTATTGGGCTATGGTTTTTTGTGTGTTCTGTCCTAGTTTGGTTTGGGGATCAAGGTAATGTTGGCCTCATAAAATGTGTTTGAGAGCTTTCTCCCTCTTCATTTTTTTTTTTTAAAGAAGTTTGAGAAGGATGAGTCTTAGATCTTTCAACATTTGATAGAATTCACTAGTGAAACCATTTGATCCTGGGCTTTTGTTCTTATGGAGACTGATTTCTCTTGATTTCTGTGCATGTGATTGGTCTGTTCAAACTGTGTTTCATCCCGGTTTAGTCTTGGAAGGTTGCATGACTCTAAAAATTGGTCCTTCTTCTAGGTTGTACAATTTGTTTGCATATAAAAGTCCATAATATTCTCTTATGATCTTTTGGATTTCTGCAGTATGTTTTGACTCTTTCATTTCTTATTCTTTTTATTTCAGTTTTCTTAGTAAAGCTAGCTAAGGGTTTTATAAATTTTGTTTATCCTTTCCAAAAATAAGCTCTTGGTTTAATTGACCTTTTATATCTTTTCTGTTTCTATTTCATTTATTTATATTCTTTTTTTAAAGATTTACTTATTTTTGCATACAAGCTGGGGTGCAGGCCAGAGGTGTGGGGCGGTAAGAGGGTTCACCAGAGACAGAGTGGGGAGCAAAACAAGCAGATCGTCCCAAATACACTGCTGAAGGGAGCAGTGGGTGAGGCAGAAGAGGTCTGCTGTGCCATGTGGGAATCTCCCCGGTTGGGCATCGAACTTGCACTGCAGCCACCAACAGCTCCACAGTGCTGCACTTAACCCACTGAGCCATCAGAGAGGCCCAATATATTCTTAATTTATACCAAAAATAGACCACTGGTTGAAGAAAGGGATTGTGAAGAACAATTTGATGAGCACAAAGATAGTCTAAAAAAAGTGCAAATATACTTTCAGGGTTTTGTGATATGAAAGCCTTATTTACCTGATCAAAATGAACCTCATAAGGACAATCCTCAATAATATATCAATCCAAAATACATTTACAAAAATGCAAAGTCACTCCTTGATCTTATGCTGCACAAAAATGATTTCCCTTAATTCTTAAGTGACAATATATGCCCCTTTAAAGTTTAAGAAAGGCTGATCACTGTGCCCAATTTCCATGCAGTGTCAGGAATCTGTTATCTGATGTCATGGGCACACTTGCCAGAACCTCAGCCTTTAGAGCGGAGGCAGGGCTGCTGGCCGGCACCTTCTGACAATCCTTATTGCTGCAGCCTGCCAACCAACCATCAGTCCTATCCCCTCCCACACGAACAACCTCTCCTCACCACCACATGCTTGGCGTCCTCCTCCCACAAGATAATACTCATTGTCCACCCCGCGCTCACCGCCCAAGACCACACCCCTGCACACCATCAGCACGTTTGTGACTGTGATCTGGTACAGATACCACTGGATGAGAAGGCTACTGTCCCTCCATTTTACTGATGATGAAGTGGAGGCCGAGACAGAGCCTGTGGTGAGGTGTCGCCAGCTTGCAGATGCCTGGCCCAAGACCACTCCAAACACAACTTCTCCACAGCCTTGGAGCTGCCTTTGTCTATCAGTGAAAACCTCTCCAAGGAACAAGAGTCCCATAGAGCAAACCCTTCTGACATCCTGCTGGTTGCAGATAAAGTGGCTCCCAATGCCTATGTGCTGACCCCGTGGCATCTCTATTCCCCAGAGCTCTGGATACTGGGAAAAATAGGTTCATTTTTGAAATGATATATCTACTGAACAAAGAAACCACTCAGAATCTTGGTCATCTGGGCAACCAGCCAGAGGGATGTGACCCCGAGCGTGCAGGGCAAATTTTTTTAAAGCCAGGCTCCAATGAAGAAAAGATGAAGAATACAATCCTTGAAATGTTAACTGGTTTAAGGAACTCCCCACACCCCATTCCCTCCCCATACCAGTTCCTTTCTTATGAGGTTAATTACAAAGCTGTGCCTTACAAGGAGAGAAAAGCTAATTCTTAAAAACAGCTTTACTGAGTCTTAACTCACATATTATACAGTTCACCCTTTAAAAAATGTACAGTGATTCTCAGTATATTCAAAGTTATGCAGTCAACCACCACCTACTTTAGGACATCTTCGTCGCTCCAGAAGGAAACCTGCAGCAGCACCCCTGCTCCATCCCCGCCCTCCCCCTTGGCGGCCACTAGTTTCCATCTACAGATTTGCCTCTTTTGGACATTTCACCTAAATGAAGTCAGACACCATGTGGTCTCTGTGACTGGCTCCTTTCCCTCAGCATGTTTCTGAGGTTCACCCCCATCGTAGCTTGTACCAGCACTTCATTTACAGCAGAGTAACACTCTATTACGTGGATACCCTAGTTTGTTCAAACATTCATTATTGGATGGGAATTTCGGTTGTTTCCACTTCTGCGAACATTCAGGTACCGGTTCTTGTGAGGACAGATGTTTTCATCTTCTAGGGTATATATCTAGAAGTTGAACTGCTGGACCATGGGGTAACTCAATGTTTATCATTTCGAAGAAGTGCCAGATTGGGCTTCCAAGTGACTGTGCCGCCGTACAGTCCCAGCAATGTATGAGGTTTCTAATTCCTCTGTGCCTGTCAACACTTATAAGTCTTTGTGATTCCACTGCCATCCTAGAGGGTCTGAAGTGCTCTCTCGCTGTGGTTTCTATCTGCACTTCCCCAGTGATCGATGACGCTGGTTTTCATGTGCTTGTTGGCCACTTCATGTATTCTTTAAAGTCTATTCAGATCTAAAGTTGGTTTTTGAAAACACGTTATCCTTAATTAAATGCACAAATAATCTATATTTATTACCATATATTTATTTTTTCCAAATTCACCTCCAGGTGACCATATGACTATAGTCTGGCTTGTGAGATGAAGGTGGAAACTGTTGGGTGAGACCCTGAGAAATCTTTCTAGAAGAGGAAAGAACGCTTCCTGGAGAGAACACTTTTTCTTTGCCCGTTGCCCTCCTCAGTTGCCCTGTCTGGAGCGAATGACATGCTGCCTCTCAAGCTTACCGTCCTGCTGCCTGGGGCTTACACATGGCACTGGAATCTCACGGTCACCACTTGGCTTGGAGTGGAAATACTTGTAAACGCCTGCATCCTTCCTTGGGGGACTTGTGATGGCGTTGAGGGCCCTTATTAAGACAAGTCTCCTGGCAAGGCCCGCCAAGAGACAAATAAATGATCATGCCTTTGACCCAGTGTTCTCATTTCTGAAAGTAACAACCAAAGGAAAGGGGGGAAGGAAGGTGCTTGGGTAAAGGTCATCATTGGTTAAGCCAAACAAAAAGCTGCTTTACAGCCACTTTATTCCCAGCAATGAAATAATGCAGTCAGCCAACAACTGAGGAAGCATTTAACGTGTATGAATCTGACGAACTACTAAGTGGCAGTGGAGTTGTTTCAGAAATGTTAAATACCAAAAAATGAACCAAACGGTTATACCACCCATAAAAATGTATGCATATCCTAGCTGGAAGCAGAGACATAAAGGCAAAGGTGACGCCTCCAGAGAGAAGAGTAAAACACGGGGCCCCTGAGCACCATCCTCAGACATGCCTGAGACAGCAGAGATCTGGGCCGGGAGTAGAGCCCTTTCCTGTTTTCTGCTTTCATCAACAACATCGGACAACCACAGGGATGTGTTGGGGGGAGTGGGCAGGGCAGGGGAGTAAGGGCCAAGGTCTTCAGCTGCCCACCATGTTCAAGCTCAAAGAAGTTTAACGATCCAACATGATAATGACCCAACAGGGAGAGAATGCGGCACACTCCAGAGAAAATGCTCACAGCCAGCGACCTGCCACCGAACAGCTGAGCTTTCAGTTGGGCCAACGCGACAACCACACATGTAATGGAGAAAGTAAGCTGCTTACAATGAGGGTGCAAAGTCAAAGTTTTGACCACTCCCATCACTGGACACTTACTAGTTGTGAGCATATAGCCGCTGTAGACACTGGCAGACCACGCTAATCTTAGACAGCAACAGGCCAATGCTAAGCCTGCTGATAGGTTTTCATCAAACCCGTGTTTCACTTGATTTTGCCTCTCCCTTTGCCCTAAACAATGAACTATACCTACCACTTTGTGTGTGAAATATAAGTATCTCGTACACTTTTCATACCTTAACCTGGAAGTCCACGATCCACACTAACAAAACACCTCACCATCAAAGCAGCTTGCAAGGGCAGGTTAGAGAACCAGGTTCATTTTCTCTCATGGTTTCTAGCAGGTCAACAAATCATCTTCAATTATCATCACTTACCTTAGTCACACAGTCTTTCACGTGAACTGCTTGACATACAACTGACCTAGTTCAACTGACTGGCTGAAAGAGAAACGAAACACATATGGTGTGGCGACCCTGTGTTTAGTAACTGTAAAGACCAGTATACCCAGCCCTGTTCCAAATTCTAAATTCTACCGCCTCATCTGTATGTCACAAGGTTGCTGAAAACTAGCCCCTGGGCTGCCTTAGGGCTTTAAGAGGAAATGGCCGACTCTAGGAGTCTCTCTCTGGCAAAGGTGCTGCTAAACAGACACAGCGAGGAGCTCATGCATATGCATTTAAAGTCTCTCCTGAGGGAATTTTGCAAGCAGACACAATGATTGATTTAACCAATTCAAAAGAATGGTATCAAAATACACAGAGAGTATAATGAAAACAAGTAACTCAAAGCTACTTCTGGTCCAAAATATTTCGCTTATGGCGACAGCGTCCTGAGGGAGGCGTGGTCACATTCTCCTGAGGTTTCACCACTCCGCACCCAGTGACACCTTCGGCCAGGATCCTGAACGGTCACAGACTTGGAAGAAAGGCTCGCTGCCCCCCCCAACCCCGCCCTCCCACTCCAGCTGCTGTTGGAGGGGCACGGTCACAGCGCAGTGCGTGTGGCGATGGGTCGTCCTGGGTCGTCCAGAGCGGCGCTGAGCAGTCGCACGGGTCTCGAGCTTCTGGGATGTGGTATGGTTGAGGAAGTGCATTTTAATTTATTATTAAACTAATTTATTAATTTAAATTTAATCCTTGGTACTCGATCCAGTTATTGGCAAACTTTCAAATATGTCCAACTTAGGTATGCAAATCTACTTTCTCAACTGTATACATTATGAAATCTAAATACAGAGCAAGGATTCCTGATGAAAATGTAGCCTCTAAATTGATATGTGTTCTAAGTGGATACAGCAGATTTTGAAGATTTCATGTGTGAAACGAAAGGTAAAATATCGCATGAATATTTTTTGTATATTAATATTAAACACTGAAATATTTTGGATCTACTGGACCGAGTACATCATAAAGTTAACTTCACTTTTTTGTGTCCTAGGAGATGGCAATGACACAGCAGGCTTTCAGGGCTTTCCAGAAGCCGAAGCTACTGGCCTAAGAACCCTGGCGCCATCTGCTGGATACACTCGGCTAACACAGGAAACAAAACTGCATTGGCACCTGAAAAGCTGGGTCTGAAAAGGAAGAGGTTGTAACTGTAGGTAACAAAACACTAGACTAAATGAGTACCATTAAGAGGGGATTAGAAAGACTTATGCAGTCTTTGAAATCTTACAGCTTCTCAAGTTCTTCAGCACTGACTTACAATCACCTCCTCTTCCCAGCTTTCTCACGTTTCTTCCCTTTTTCCTACTGATTCTAGTGAGTCTAGTAATTTTCTTTCTTAGTCCAATTTTTTTATCTCCTCTACCTTTGTCCCACAAGTTGTTTCAGTTGGTGTCGTAGCTCTAGCTTACATCTGGGTCTTTGATCCACTTTAAGATTTTCATGTAAGGGGCTTCCCCGGTGACGCAGCGGTTGGGCGCTGCGCTGTGGAGCTGTCGGCAGCAGCGATGCAAGTTCGACGCCCAGCCAGGGAGAATCCCACATGGCGTGGCAGACCTCTCCTCAGCCCGCTGCTCCCCTCAGCAGTGTATTTCTGATCTGCTTGTTCTGCTCCCCGCTGTGTCTCTGGTGAACCCTCTTGCCGCCCCACGCCTCTGGCCAGTACCCCAACTTGTATGTATAAATAAAAAATAAATCTTTTAAAAAAAAAACACTCTTTAAAAAAAAAAAAAAGATTTTCATGTAAGGGGTGAGGTAAGGGTCCAAACTCATTCTTTGCACGTGGTGGTCAGTTGTTCCAGAATCATCTAAGAGACTATTCTTTCCCCATTGAATGGGCTGCTACCAACGTCAAAAATCTACTGATCATCCAGGTGTGGATTTATTTCTGGACTCTCTCCTATCGATCTGGGTGTCTAACCTGATATCAATGCCATATGTTTGATTCCTGTAGCTCTGTAGTGAGTCTTGAAATCAGCAAGTATGAGTCTTCCACCTGTACACTTTCAAAACTGTTTCGGATATTCTTGGTGCCTTGCAATTCCAAATGATTTTTAGGATCAGCTTGTCAATTTCTGCAAAAAATGCAAGTGAAGTCAGTTGATTTTTACCTGTATTTGTTAGGTTATTTGCCTGGTTAACAGGATGATCATTAACAGGACCAGCAACGCTGCCCTGATATGGAAGCTAGCCAGTTAAGTTTGCAAGAATTTGGGAGCTTTGTTTACTACTGCTTGATAATGGGGCGACAACACCAAAAGCAGAGTGTGCTGGAGAAAGCATAAGTCTGGAGCAAACAGGAGCCTACACAAACTGCAATTCCCACATGACCTGAGACAGATGGTTCAATCTTCTCTACCCTCCAGCTGTAATCTGTGCCAGCAGGGGCACCCCCAACACTGCCATGCTTGGGAGCAGAGACCACACACATCGTGGAGGCCCATGGAAGGTGGGCTCCTTCAGGCTCTGGGTGGCCCTGCTCTACTTAGTTCTTACTGGCCTTAGAGCAGCTACAGAAACCAGCCCTGTTGGTGTGGGGGAAAACTACCATTTGTCTGCAGCTATAACGAGGGCCACTGAAGTGTGGCGGGCTGAGGGCGGGGAGAGGACCCAGGCACAGGAAGTCTTTCTGGAGTTCTGCTCACCACCCCCATTACTAGGGAAGGGACCCACCTGCTCCTCCTATGCCAGACCATGAGCGGCCCTAGTCAGGAGGCTAAGACGACTCGGCTGAGAATGAGGAGGGCTAGCGCGGGAGCACAGGGAGCCAGGCTAAGCTGAAAAACTCAGTCTTGTTGCTGAGGAGCACTGTGGTCTCTGACCAGGCAAGGTCACCACCCCATGCGCTCCTGTCACTCAACACACACTCAGTGAGCGCCCACGGTGCCAGGGAGCCATTTCACTTAGGATGGATGACAATGAAAGTGAGTGACTTCAGCTTCTACCTTTCCAGATTATTAAGTTCTCCTAGTCTTCCTTATCAACTGATCCGGAGACATTGCCAAAAAGGTACAAAAATTACACTTGAGAGTAATGATAGGAAAAATCTAATACTCATGTTACTGCTTAGTAGTCCAGCAGCTTCAGGGTCCTGCTGGAGAGCAGGTCACTTTACCCCCCATCTAGGGCCCGTCATTCACCACGCTGACAGGCAAAAATCCCTGCAGACAGATTCTCCAGTCACTGACCTGGAAGCCGGCTCCCTGGAACAAAGACATCTACACGTCAGAGTCTGCAAGAGTAATAGTACGGAATCCTTTTACTCAGAGAGCGCTGCGCGAGCAAATATGAAACAGATGAGGTTATAAGTTCCTCAGCAATGAATACGGTGCGACTTTTCTATATAGCCTATGCATGAATCCAAATAAATGTCTCCATACCAATTAGAAAGAAATTAATAGCCAGTGGCCAGAGCTCCCACAGTACTGTTCACTTTCTTCCCTGCTGACAAATATAACCTGAAGTCCGGGACTTCTAGCAAAAGCACAGGTAGAGAAAGATACGTTTAGCCCCGGAAGTTATTTTCCCTGCTGCGGGAGAGGAAGGCCATCAACAGTATGGACCCAAGTCAGAATGATTTTTAAGCTCATGTCACTTGTTTATAATATGATATCATATCATCCAGAGTTTCAAAAGTGACCGTGGGGGCTGGTGGTGGGCTGCTTGGGGCAGGAGTGGACGACGCATGTGCAGAGCTGGAGTTTAGGCTCTGGCCAGAGGGTTGCCCCGGGTCGCTGGGTGCAGGTCCTGGTCTGCTCCACGCCTGGTTGCCGAAAGAACTCGTTCTCTTTTGACCCACAAAGTAATCCGATGGTGGGGCAAACTCAGGATCTCTCTCAGCCCGGAGATCTGCCTGCTTCTTTGACCAGTATCCGAAGGAAAATTCTAGTGAAATTGAAAAGGAGTGTTATCAGTATTGATTATTAAATATGTTGAATTTTTATTATTCTTAATTATTATATGTATTTCCTAAAAGTTACTTCCAATTCTAAGGAGAACGAGAATAGCAACACAAAACTGTAATACAAGGGGCATGTAATAGCTACAAAAATCTAAGAATCCAGGTAAAAGGAAGTGACCACTTCCAGATGGGGAAGATTCAAGGAAGTCTCTGTGGAAATGCTGATCTGGAGACATTGCCAAAAAGGTATAAAAATTACACTTGAGAGTAAAGATAGGAAAAATCTAATACTCAAATCATTTGCTTGATGTGATTTTATCAGAACTTCACACCAAAACACAAATTTTGCCTTTTACTGAGTTTGGGGAGGGACCAGTCCAAACCGAATTTTTGCAGAGTAGTTCACCTCTCTCCACTCCTCACAGCAGCTCCAACTCCAGGCACTTGCCTATCGGGCTAGCTTTTACTTAAAAGCCTTCTCTCACCAGTCTGAGCTGCATGAGCTAATGTGCTACTAAATGATCTCTTTCAAAGAGACATAAAGCAGAGCCTTCCCAATAGAGGCCACAGAAAAAAGTTTACAGGAAATTTTTGCATAACTCAACAGAACCACATGTAAATCCAAGTTAAATTCCAACATGCAGATGATTTTTAACTGAGCACAAAACAAAGTGATAAAAATACAGAACATAACAGTATACCAAATCGTCATTAGATTTTAAAAAGTAGTCCCTGAGACACAGCACTCAAAAGCAAGAAGACCCCAAGCCACGCGTCGGGACCACCACCCGAGAGCGCCCAGGAGCTGCTGACAGGAAGCCTCCCGGGCCCTGGGCTTCCGCGAGCACACTCAGACTCTGTTTACAGAGATGTATCAAAAAGAAGTTCAAGGATCTGGAGGTCCTTATGCTGCAAAGGACCACAGAGGTGGGCAGAATCACACCCTGGTCAGGAACACCAGACGATCGGGGGCCCTCGAGAAGAAGCCCCCACCCGCAGTGCCGCCCTTACCTTTCCCTCGGTCCCACTCGCGGACATGCGGCACCCCGGGCCTGGTATCCTTCCTCTCCTGAACGATGACTTCCACTCTGCTGCTCTGGGCGGCAGTAGGCGGAGCTGGCACGGATGCTGGTGCTGATGGCGAAGGCCCACTAACATCTCCATCTGCGTTTTGTGAGGGAACAAGACTCCATTAAAGTCAGGCATAAAGGAACTTAATGTAAACATGGAACACAACACGCTAACCCCGAGAGCAGAGTAATAACCAGAATGACAGAGGCTTTACCACGTGCCAGGCGGTGGGCTAAGCACTTGGTATATAATACCCACTTCATTCCTGTAACAACCCTGATAAAGTCAGCACTGGCATGCCCACCTCACCCCCATCATAGGAGGAAAATTAAGCTCAGAAATGCTACACAGGTGGACAATGACAAGAGCCAGGGCCAAACCGGCCTGGGTGGGTTTCGAAGCCGCCATGTTTCTCACCGGCACTGCTTCCCCAGAGCAGCAATCACACGGGCCAGAAGCCCCCAAGCGCTCGACGACAGCAAGAGTCTCGGGGACTCAGAGCGGGAAAGAGCTGGAGCCTGGGGACAGGCTGTAGGCTTCTCAATTTTGGCCTTATTTTAAATGAAAATGACATTTTTAAAGAACAGTGTGGCGGCCCTTCACATCTTGTGAGAACGACTGATGTTTAGGAGCAGAGCAAAAAAAGAGAAGCAATATGTGGAGTCTAACATGGTACCAGAACATTTACACGAAAGCAGACAGATTTGCCAGTTGCTAAATGTTTCTGGTCTCCTTTCACTAGATTGAAGTGTTGTCTAGAATTAGAAAAAGGCCTATGACTTAGCATAAGTCTTCAGGGAGGGTTTGAGAGGCCTCTATCCACCTCTAACACCCACACTCCTCTCTCCTTTTGGGAACAGAATGTCCCTGCCCCCCCGCCCCCCCCCACCCCCCCCGCTGCTGCAGCTGGGTGTGTTAGAGGCCATTTTCCAACCTCCCTGCAGTTGGGGTGACCCAAGAACCAAGTTTGGCCAGTGGGATGTAAACACACAGGCTGTCTGTGACTTCCAAATCACACTCTAAGAGAGCAGCTGCTCCCCTCCCTTTTCCCCTGTCCCTCCGGGCTGGACTATGACGGGGCGGGGAGCCACGACTGAGCAGACAAAAACAAAGTGGCAGTGGCAGAAACAGCGAGACAGGAGGGAGCCAGGGCCAGGGGACCACCCAGGGCAGAGTGACCACCTGCCCTGCCACCTTCCCACCTGAGGTGCAGGAAGAGAGCAATGGACCCCATCTCGTCTGGGCCAGACTACAGGGGTTTCTCTGTCCTGGCAGCTCGGCCCTGACGAGCTGGCCAGGAGGTGAGTGTGAGTACACGTGACGCGCTTCCAAGGGACAGCGGGCGCCAAGCTCCCAACCAGCAGCTTCTAGCGCACAGCCTTTGGGAAGCTGTCCGTAGCCATAGTTCCAAACTCTGTCATCTGCCTTTGTGAATATATATTTCAGTTACTACACGACAAATATTTAACGACAGCCATACCAAAATATTCTATCTAAAGCATGTGTGTGCACACTGAACTTCATCTGAAAGTAGCTTTTCTCTAAGTCTTACTAAACTGTGCCATTCTATGAAGCAACACGACGTCCGGTTTGTTCACAGCCTGGCCTGTAGCCTAAAAATACCCTTTGCAGTGTCATCCTGCCCTGCACTGGTTATAAAAACTGCTCCTGGCAGTAGTTCAAAGGTTACTGTTTGCCTGGAAAGAAAACTAGGTGGCTCATTTCCATATTGCCAGCTCTGTAAGTGCGACATCAGTGAACTAAATGTTTTCCTCTTGAAGTTTGGAAAGATGGGCCATAATATACCTTTGTGTTCTTCTTCTTCTGCTCCATCTTCTTTTGATATTTTCATCTTTTTTTGTCGGAGTTTGGCAAGTCTTGCTTCTAATATAGCCTTTCGCTTCTCCTTTATGTTTTCTCGTTTTGTTCTCTGATCTGTTGTCTGAACAGTAGAAAACATTACAAATTATCTGCTTTAAGCCAAACTGACAAATATTTTTGCTTAAAAGGATGACTTAATTTTATTCTAAAAACAGATTGATTTTTTTCATAGCACCTCTAAGAAGTTATCCCTGAGCTACTCAGAGAGAAGGCCTACAAAGTGCTCTTTCACAAGCCCTCTGATGTCTCCTCAAGTCCACAAGCAACCTGAATGGCTTAATATTTGAGAAAACCAGTTGATTCTGTTCTACTCCTTAACCCCTTAAGTGACTTTCTATTTTCCTACCCAGGCCACTCAGAAAAATACATATTTGAAACATCAAAGTCAAGCAGGATACTGCTGAGCACTTACAACCTTAGAATTTGACACACAACAGAACGGCAATCTCTGAAACTGAGGAGGGCACTCTGAACCTCCCTTCAGGAGATGTTCCTGTCTGCACTACAGTTCAACAAGGAACGAACTGCTCAAGTCCTTCTTATCATTAACTCTGAGCTTAACCCGTACCTGTTCACGCAGCATCTCCAACGTTTTCATTTGCTTGTTTCTTAGCTCTTTATCTCGGGCAAAGGCAAAATATCCAACACCAAGTTGTCGAGCCTCTGAAATAAGTCAAAATTAACCAAAAGATTAGATTTTCCTGATCATTAAATTAGACTCAGTTCAAATTTCCTACCACAGCAAAACACAGTGATATTATATTTGACATGAGTTAAAAAAGAAACTCAAAGTAGTTCTCACTCTGTATGCAGAGTGATATGTCTAACAAAAATTGATGAATTTTCAGTCAGAGGCTATGTCCACTTCTCCTGGGGAACAAACTTAGGGGTTGACAGAGCCTCTGCAAGAAGGTATTCACAATATGACTACTTTTTATTTTAGACTATCAAATGAACAAAGGGGATATTTTCAATTTCCAAAGCTGCTCCTTTATGAATATTTCCTTTATGCTTTCCATTAGTTCAAGATAAAAAAAATTTTTAAGTTGTGAGATGATTATACCATTTTCACGAATGTCTTCGTAATGTATGGGGCCCATGGGCCGTTTTAGGGCTTCTCTTTCTTCTTCCTCCCATTGCTGGCGCTGAAGTTCTTTTCTCATATCTTCAGACAGTAGGGTCTTTTCATTAGCAGGACTGATGAAACTAGCAGACAGAAGAGAAGCTATTTCAGCCAAGAGCTGCGCCAGGCAACACTGCAGTCCAGTCAGTGACCGTGGACATGCGACTCCAGCTGACAGACACAGACACAGAGGTCTGCTTCTGACCCACACCAGCACTGGGCGTCGCAAAAACTATTCCCACCCTTCTTCAATAAGCAGTGGGCTTGTTAGAGCAGCATAAATGGAATCTACAGACAAGTCATTTTCCTCCCCACCCTGGTCCCGGGTTAACAGCGGAGGAGGGACGCGGGCTCCAGCGAGCCGTCGTTACACGAGACCACGGCGCCTGATGAAGCTGCGGCCTGCCAGCGCTGCGCGTCCTGGAGCTCGGGGGCTCTGTGCCAGGCCCAGGGCTATCTGCCCACGCCTGGACCTGGGGAACCTGGACAAAGTTCTTCCAACACTTTCCACTCAAAAGCTGCCTTTTGTGAGGTAATTTTATTCCTTGGGATGTTTCAGCCAGTTATCTCTCAGGCCGGTCTTAGCACTCACAGAAAAAACAAATCTAGCTCTAAAAATACAAACATCTATACAGAAAAAGTTGATGCTAATTCCTCCTGCCCCCACTTGCACGTGGTATAACAAATGTGTATTTTTAAACATCTTTCTCCACAGATGTTTACCTGTTGGCTTTGTTTGGGTTCATTATCTATTTGATATTCATAACCAGACCTCCTTCCAATAAATAGATAAAGCTCTGACCTTTTAGCTGCTAATAATATGGATGATCAACCATTCAGGTTGCTCCCTGAGTGTGGAGTAGCACATATGCAGATGTTAAACACTAATTTTCTTATGCATTAAAAAAAAAAGTTTCCCTTTTAGAACAACAAAGATAATTAATTAAAAACAGCCTCCCCCACCAGGCGATCTGGGTTCACATTTCCGACTTGCACTGTCACACACTTACAGCCTTCCCTGGAGATTTTTATCCATCTCCAGCAGATGTGGCAAATCCTTTCTCATACAGCGCCGGGATCGCCCGAGAGAATCCACGTAATCCACCCTGAAACAGAAGTGAAAGATGTGAAGTCTGCACACGACACACAGTTCCCTGGTGAGGGGGCTGGCGCAGTCAACAACTGACACAGGCGACACCGTCAAGAAGACTCGCACACCGGAAAGCGACCACCACTGACCAGCACCTGCTTTATAAGGTTAAAAGCTGGTACACAGTAAGCTCATGTGCCTTTTGTTCATCTTAGTTCTAAAAATTGCAGAAAACTGGGCCTCACCGGTGGCTTAGAGGTTAAGTCTCAGTGTTACGGTCTGAGTTTGATGCCTGGCCAGAGAGCTGACCCACAAGGTGCAGCAGACCTCTCCTGTCTCGCCCGCAACTCCCCTTAATGGTGTATTCTAGTAAATCTGCTTGTTCTGCTCCCCACTCTGTCTCTGGTGAATCCTTACCACCCCCCAACCCTGGCCTACACACCCCAGTTCTTCTATGCAAAAATAAACATTAAAAAATAAATTAAAACTGCAGAAAATAGCTGATCACGTACCTTGATTTCAAAGATAAATACTCCATACAGACCATGGTTGCAACATCTCAGAATTTAGCTTAATCTGGTTTATGATTCCAAATATTTTGTCAGCATTGTAATAACTGCTCTGTACCAGATTCTCAACTTGCTCATTTCCTCTGTCTTCCCAAATCTGACATTTTATTCTTTATTTCTTCTGAATGGTTCAATTCTTCCCAATGAATTCGAAATTTCTTAATATATATCATAGTATTTGGGGACTAACTTTTTTTTCAAAGATTTATTTATTTGTGCATACCAGCTGGGGTGTAGGCCAGAGGTGTGGGGTGGTAAGAAGATTCACCAGAGACAGAGTGGGGAGCAGAACAGGCAGATCCACTTAAGTACACTGCTGAGGGGAGCAGCGGGCGAGGCAGGAGAGGTCTGCTGCTCCATGTGGGAATCTCCCTGGCTGGGTATCAAACTTGACTGCAGTGGCTCTGGATAGCTTCATAGTGCTGTGCTTAACCCATTGCCCCCAGGTAGGCCCTTTGGGGACTATTTAAAGGAGGAAGCCATGTAACACACATTTTGTTCCTCAACAGTGGGCCTGTTACCTCTCACCCTTTGCTGCTCTTTCCTTGTGTCTGCCCCGACTTGGCCGCTGTGAGAGGCAGGGAGCCAGCTGACAGCAAAGCAACAGGGAACACTCTTGACTTCCCACAAAAGACAGAGGAACAGGTTTGCATGGCAAACATTTCATTTGTATATTGCAATGGATTTTTTTTTTTTTTAATTATGGGCAGGGAATCTCCCACAACTAAACACACACACAGGCACCAGTTCTGACAGACTGATTGAAGGTCAGATTCCCATGCATGCGACTTTGCTTTTGCCGCAATTTCTTTCACACATGCTGATCCCAACTGTTAGCCCATAATTTGAAAACTGGATGTTTGGGAATCCATGATTATAGTCCTAAACTGACTGTCACAAGAAACAAAACCTCCAATGCAGAAAGCAATTCCTTTCTTCCCCTTTCTTCATCTTTTTTTTCCCAGATGAACAGAGAAAGAAAAGCATCTAGCCAGATAGATGGTCTGTGTAATAATTTACAGTATTTCTGCAGAAAGATTTTCCACCACCTGGAACTTAACTACCGAAAGGAGCACAATTCTGGAGCTTAATTTAAAAACAAAAAGAATGTCAGAACCGCTTGCAGTGTGTCTTCCTTCACAATATGGTACCATGTGAAACCTTCAATTGCCCTCCAAACTCTTCAAATCACTGCCAAATTGCCTGTGATCACACAGGCATTAATAAGGGGGAAAAGACATTAGACCTTTCAAAGGAGATGGGATTTCAGCTATGAAAAGCAGTCGCAGGCTCTTCTGTCCCCAGAGAAGGCGTCCAGGTCAGGCAGGCCCCAGGAGACAGAAGAGGCAGGCCAGGAGTCGCAAGGGCTCCAAGTTAGGGCTCAGCAATCACTGAGCACGCCCTCAGGGAACCACCCCCCCACCCAACCCCCTCCCAGGTCCACAGGACTTCCCCAGTACAGCAGGAAGACTTGGTCAGGGCAGCCACAGGGGGCTCTGGGAAGTGGCAGCACAGGCCCAGGCAATACCTCCTGGCAGCCTCAGGCAGAATACAAGGGCATGAAAAGTTTGCTTCTAATCTTTCTCTGTTAATGAGACAGTTACATGTTAATAATAACAAAAAAAAAAGGTAAGGCCCAAAGGAGCAGGAAGTCTATTTAAGTGCTACGAGTTCAGATAAGGCAGAAATCCCACAGGCTCACTCTGACAAGGGAAAGCATTGATGAAGGCCTCGAATGTGCTTCCCTTTCGGCTGCCTGTGGCCAGTGTGTGGGCAGATACCTACCCGAAGTGTAAGCTTTTTCTAGGCAGGTAAGAAGACACCTGTTCTATCTGAATGCAAACAGTTTCAAGACCGATGGAGATACCCAGTACTATGAGGCGGGGGTCTGTGATCCTCAGCAGTGGGACTGTTCCTTGGCTCATGAAGGCCTCCTGCTCACAGGGCCACTGGACGACAAAAGGTGGACAAATCCACCTCTGAACAATCCACACAGCGCCTAACATCACTCCAATGATGAGGTTACCAGAGCTGGAAGGGAGAGCGGGCGGGCCGGCTTGTAAGAGGGGGGTCCTCAGGAAAGGGGAGTGTCCCAGGACCACACCCCCACCTCAAGCCAGAGAGATCCAAGACACCTAGGACTACGAATCCCAGAATGCCACCATCACTGAAGAAAGGATGCTGAGGACTGAGGGAGAAGCTAAGGTGGGGTTTTGGGGACTTGAAAACCAGACCCCAGACCTGGGAAGTTGGAGGAGGGCGATTGTTCGTATGGTGGATTTACCAGAGTCTTTGTTGAGTGGGTAATAGATTCCAGCACCACAGATATGGTGGAATAAAATTAAAAGGGGGGACTATAAGAGGGGGGTCCTCAGGAAAGGGGAGTGTCCCAGGACCACACCACTTCAAGTCAGACAGATCCAAGACACCTAGGACTACGAATCCCAGAATGCCATCATCACTGAAGAAAGGATACTGAGGACTGAGGGAGGAATTAAGGAGGGGTTTTGGAGACTTAAAAACCAGACCTGGGAAGTTGGAGGGGGGCAATTGTTCGTATGGTGGATTTACCAGAGTGTTCATTGAGTAGGCAACAGATTCCAGCTCAGTGTAACTGGTAGGACGTTTTCACCAATTTATTTCTTTATCTTTTCCTTTCCCTTTTTGTAAATAAATCTTTTTATTAATTTCATTGCGTGTGCCTGCATTTGAGTTTTTAAGTCCTTTTTAAGTGCACTGGTGAGAACCCAGACAGGCACCCCACGGGGTTACCCTGTAACAGGCTGACTCCCAAGGCCCTTTCACGATGTCATCTCAAACATTCTCAAGCACTTTTGGACCGAATTCTCAACAATAAAGTGTCTTAGACAGAGAAAACCATTACAATGTAATTTTCATTCTGGTCTCTCTACCACACAATGGTTTCTTAGTAGCAAAAAGACTAGTTTGGTTTTCTCTAGCATTTACCTATGTACAGGCAAAATGCACAATAATTTCAAGAAAGGTTTATAGAATCTGCTTATACACAGAAGACAGCAGATTCTTGGGGAGTCTAGAATATCTTATCTCCTGAAGGGAGCTGAAGGGAAACAATAATGGGAACTAGGCGTCACCACCCCGCCTCAGGGTAGGCAGGGCTGTGTTCCGGGTGACAGTGAGAGTGAATGGTGGAGCTGGGGCTGCTGAGGTGCAAGGCCTACACCACACTGCCAGCAACATCCCAGCCCGAGTAAGGCTACGTGCCAGATCTGCCAGTAACAGAGAGCACACCCAGCCAGGCAGCCTTTCCATGAAGTGTGAACAGACGTAGGGAAGGGGGCAGCTCACGTGTCAGAGCAACAGGCTTTTGCCAGAACAACTCTTTCACATCGGTGAGACAGGCCTAGCAATGCCTCCTGTGCCTGGCACAGTGCTTGGCACGTGGCAGGCCCCCAGTCTTTCTAGGTAATTATTTCTTCATCTTGACTACTGTTTCTACATCTACAAACCCAGTGTTACTTCAAATGGAGTGTCAAAAGAAGAAAGGTGAGGAAAAATAAAAAGTTTGATGACAAGCAAGATCACGCTCAAAAAGCAAACACGAGTCTGTCAATGCTGCTATGATCCAATCGTGTATGATGTACCCACCATTCTTCACTGGGGTCCTGGGGAGGAGGTATATCTTTTCCGGAAAGATTGTCTTCATCATCATCTCTGTCTCCCGCCCTTCTAGAGTCTCTATCGGCATTGAAGGCCGCCATCTCTTTGCGCTTGTCTATGATCTTCTGTGTGAAATCCACAAGATACATATCCTCCACTTCTTCATCTAGAACACAAAACTCAACCTTCAGATTCTTGACATCCAAGAAGAAAAGCACACACATTGATACGAAGTAGTCACACTCCTGGCCAGGTGTCTCCACTCACTGGTCGGTGCTCACAGACACAGACACAAGGTCTGACAGCTGGAAACTGGCCATTGGACACAAAAGCCAGGCAAAAAATCTGACCTGCCTGTGCTTCATCAGGACACGATCTGAGAGCAACGCTGTCTCAGAACGAGATTTTAAGGTAGCAAAACTGACGTCAGGAGACAGATACAGCCAATCATACAGAGGCAGAGCCACACGTCTCAGGCCATCGGACCACAGAGGCCTTCACTGGCACAGGCGACACACCTCTCTAATCAGGCAGGCTGCTTCATGTAACCCCAGGTACACCCGGCATGGTGTCTGAAGGGTTATAATGCAGGTGAAAGAAGCCATGTGAGTGCTTTTCAATCCAGTGAACACACTTCCGGGCAAAGCACAGTGCCAGGACTACAGGGCACACAGGCGTGTGAGCCAACGTCTGCTCCCAGGGCTCACAGTCTACATGGGCTAAAACACACACCAGAATTAAGCAGCAACCTAGGACTTTCATTTTATCTAACCCAGGGTAACTGATAAATCACAAATGTTTACATGAAATTTCACTACACTACATCATTTAAGATACGGTCATGTGAGTCTTTTTCTGAGGGCAATGATTAGCTCTATAGAACAGACATTAGGCCTCTATTACTGTGCAGTGGGGACAACTGAGAATCCAAAACTTAACTTGCCCAAACATCCAAATCCATATACCGACCACAAACCAAGTTCACAGGCACACTTCTTTGGACCTGATTTCCATGTTAATAGTATTAGTAAAGTTTGACTCCAAAAGAAAAAGATTTTAATAAAACATTTTACGAGGCCACAAAACAGCTCGAATGGGAAGATGCAGCCCCAGAGCTGAGTTCTAAGTCCAGTAATAACTTGAGGCTCCGGGCTGATGGCCACCTTGCCCGGGACGCTGCGCGTAGGAAGACAACAAAGCCTCTCCCTGTGGGCCCCAACTTTGCCTGACCTTCCTGTGCTGGCCCCGACACACAGGGATCATGGTCCTGCCATCTGTGCACACAGAGCTTCGCTGGCGGGGCAGCGACCAGGGCTCTGTCGGCCTCTCTCCTGCTGCCCCTCTCCCAGGCCCTCAGCCCCAGCCATGGGAACCCCCTGCCAATTTCCACCTATTGGCCCTCTACTGATCTGCTCTCCCCGGTGGAATCGTCTCCCCTTCTCGCAAAGTCTGTAAGACCCAAGCAGAGCCACTTCCCCTGCTCTGTGGCAATGAACTATGTGTTGCCGTGTAAAATCTCACCAGCTTTTACACTGTAGGCCAGGTTTTCTTTTTCTGGGTATGAAGAAATCAGACTTTATTGCTATGAATGCTATTATTTTCTTAAAAGCAATCGTAAGAACATTAAAGAAATAAAAGAGCTAAAAAGCAGAAAAGGAAATACCACTCCAGCACCTGGACATAACCATGATTTCTCCAGTTCAGGTTTTTTTTTGTTGTTGTTTTTTTAAGATTTATTTATTTATGCATACAAGCTGGGGTGTAGGCCAGAGGTGCGGGGTGGTGAGAGGGTTCACCAGAGAGAGTGGGGAGCAGAACAGGCAGATCAACTGAAATACACTGCTGAGGGCAGCAGTGGGCAAGGCAGGAGAGGTCTGCCGCGCCATGTGGGAAGCTCCCCGGCTGGGCATCGAACTCACAGCGCAGCTGCAAACAGCTCCACAGAGCTGCGCTTAACGTGTTGCGCCACTAGGGATGCCCCCAGTTCAGGTTTTTTAACACAGCTGTGGACTGCTCGGGACCCATTTACATCTTGTTTCCCGACTCTGCTTTGTTCTGCGCCATTCTCCTGCACTGAAGACAGCCCCGTTAGAGCAGAGGCCGAGTCCGACTTACACGGTCATGCTTGTTCTCTTGCAGACCCTACCATGCGGCCCAGCACCCACCTGGAAATCAGAAGGTCACTGCTATCTCTGTGGTGACACAGAAAGTCTTCAATTTGATTCTTAAAAAGTAATGAGTGAACTGGGTAAAAAGGATAAATTGTATGGTGAAGGACAGAATTAAATTTTTAGTGGTGAACTTCACATAGTATATGAGGTTGATTTTTAATGATAAACACCTGAAAGTCATATATAACACTATAATACCATGCTACTTTAATAACAAAGAACATAATCAGTTTGATGTTTTAAATGTCCCCTATTCTCAGTTCTTTTAACAAATATTGTTTATAGGGTACAGTCTGAATTACAGAACATTAAGAAATATGAACAAATAATTGTTATTTACCTATAAAGTCTCCTTTTGTCATTTTCTCGTACAATTTGGCTTTTTCTTCCAATTTCTCCCTAGGAGAAAAAAACAAGACAAGTACTGAAATGGTCTGGTAACTGCCGTCAGCCTGCAAGGCGGTCATCCTAGAGCTGACTACTGCTGCCCCCGGGGGCCCTCAGACACAACCACATCCACTTTGCCAATGGAAATGTGAGCACGGCCTGTGTCCCACTATTCATGACTGTATCTCCGCCTAAAACCATGACACAGTCGACACTCAATCGGGAGTTGATAAATGATTAAACGAATGCAAGATTCCAAGTTAATTTAGATGCCAAATGCAACTTAAATTAGGTAGCAAAAAGTAAAAAGGTGTCTAAACAAAAACATTTTCTATTTGCAACCTTCCTAAAGGAAACCCAAATTCAATGCAAACTCTTTGAATTACTGTTTTTAAACACAGGTTCCCTGACATCCATGGCTCATTAGGCTTCTCTAAGGGAGCTAGAGACCAACTTTTTGTAATCTGTTAAAAATATGCTTATTTTATACAGAATATATTTTATACAGAATATATTCTGTATATTTTATACAGACTATATACTTACTCATGTGACATAGCTAATAAAAATAAGACATCAGGGCCTCCCTGGTGGCGCAATGGGTTATGCGCAGCACTATGAAGCTATCCAGAGCCACTGTAGCACGAGTTCGATCCCAGGCCAGGGATATTCCCACATGGCGCAGCAGACTTCTCCTGCCTCGCCCGCTGCTCCCCTCAGCGGTGTACTTCAGTCCATCTGCCTGTTCTCCTCCCCACTCTGTCTCTGGTGAATCTTCTCACCCCCCATACCTCTGGCCTACACCCCAGCTCTTGTATGCATAAATAAATAAATCTTTAAAAAAAAAAAGACATCACCGCTGGTATTTCAATAACACAGCCTCTCTGCTCACGTTAATGCTGGTGACATTTATGAGCTTAGTGAGTGCAGACCACGTAAGACGACTGACAATTCTTTATTCTAGAAATATTTAATAATGGTAAAGAGCCCCAAAGAGGTCACCTGAGCTTTCACTTGTGAAGGATCACACTTCCTCACAGGGGAAATTTCATTTCTGATGGTATCCCAAGGCAGTAAAGGCCTTGATCATCTGGCTGTGTGCTCTGGAGCAAGTTCCTTAACCTCTCTTATCTCTTAGTTCCTTCTGCCTAACAGACAAAAATCCCAGCACTCCCCCTTCCGGTTGTCATGAAGATGAATTAGAGGACTCAATTTCAGCTCCATCATCCACGTAGGTCATAAGACGTGGCTCTGCAGGACTCCTCTGTGCCAAGCATTGTTTTAGGTGCGGAGGACTCAGTAGGAAGCACCTAGGGAGACTCTAGTTCCCTTGAAATTTACTAAGCACAGTGAAACCAAAGCATTATGTAAAAAGCTACTGAAAAGAAAAAATCACAGCAAAGGACCAGGGTAAGGAATAAATAAAAAAAGACTATGGGAACTTTCAATGAAGACAAAAATTCTGAGAATATGTCCAGTAGTGTGAAAGATGTCTCAAATTGAACATTATCAAGTAAAGTCTTGTGCATGTCAGAGGGAAGCCAAATGCTAAAAAAATCAACTGCCCAATTGGGAAGACATGCTGCCTTTTGTTTTCAGGCCCAACCGAGCTGAGCAAGCTTGTAGACCCTTGGTGAGAACTGGAGAGCTTTTATTACACAATGTACCCAAGAGTATGCGAGGCAATCAAGACAGACACTAAAACCTGGGCTTCTCTCTGAGCCCAGGGTGACACTGTAAATAAAAGAGCTCTTCTTTACAGAAGAATGCCAGCTAATAAATCAAATGAAAAGTGATGAAATTGAGTATCACCCAAAATGAGCTGAACAGACATGAAAGCTGACGTGATTCACAGGAAGGACAACCACTGTGCATAGAGCACCCTCACCACACACAGTTAATGTGACTCTAATCAGATTGCGGGACATTGTAGAAACAACTGGCCTGGACTCTTCAAAAATGCCAACAGACAACAAAAAAGGAAAGGAATTTTCTAGATTTAAAGAGACTAATAGAATATGACAACTAAGTGTGCAATCTGTGACTGAAGATTGGGCTTGATTTTTTAAAAAACTGTAAAGGGCTCAATCATACTAGGATAAGTGGTGAACCCGGAACAGGGACCACGTACTAGGTAACAATATCTTATCAATGTGAAACTTCATGGGTATGCAGCAGTATTGTGATCACATAAGACAACATCCTTGTGCCAAGAAGATAAAAGCTGAAATACTAAAAGTACCATGATGTCTAGCAAAGTCTCTCTACACGTGGGAGCAGGAAAGGGGGGCTGGAGGGAGGGAGAGAAGGGGAGGAGAAGGAAAGGGGGGAGGAGGAGGTAGGGGTAAAAGGGCAGGAGAGAAGGAGAAAGCAAAAGGAATGTGAAGAAGTTAATTGGTGAATTTAGGTAAAGGGCATTAGAACATCACCGCATTTTTCTTTCAATTATTCTACTGGTTTGAAGTTCTTCAAAATAAAAAGTTGGGATGAAAATTCTGTTTCTGAATGTTAATGGCATGCCACCCAGCACCCCAGAACAACCTTGCTGTGGGAATTTCTTAAACACTTGTTACTAATCCCAGTGCCTAACAAAGGCTCGGTATGGGACTCGGGCTCATCTTTTAAACTGAGCTTGTTTTCCCTTCTTATAACATGATTACAAGTACATCTGACAAAAATTAAAATTGTAAATCAAAAAGTGTAAGAATTGAACTGTCATCTCTTCGCATGGGCAGCCTCAAAGATAATGACATTTTCAGAGCTTAACGTTACCTTGCTTTGTCCAAAGTCTTCTGTTCTTCAATCTTCTGCTCAGCATCCTTCTCAGCTCGGTTTGAAACTCCTGCATTCTGTTTGCTCCAAATACTTGGTTTCTGGAGAATAATTTTAAAAGATAAAACCATCAAATGACGGCAAAAACACTCTTACTTGTACATCAGAAGTAAAAAAGGAGGTCTTAGGAGTCAAGGGTGGTAAGTAAATCTTCTGGCAGTCACCCTATATCCTGCAGAGACTGGACACAGCAAAGCTGGAGCTGAAAGAAAAGCCCTGATTACATAAAGAATTTCTTTATACAACTGCATAGTTACTTCTCTGTTTTTTTCTCCCGAATAATTACAACCTAAAGACTCTAATGAGATGTATATTTTACATTTACATTGAACAGAATAAATAATAAAAATAGTAGATAGCATTATATGTAAAATTGGAAAACCATTCACAATTCTTAAAGACCTTCAATATTTTCTGCTGTATTCCATAGCATCAATTGTTTATCTTTATTTGGACTGTTAATGCCTACATAACTACATGATCGCCAAAAGAACGTAAATAAATCACATATTAATAGCAGGTACCAATCCAAAAGTGGTGCTAAAGAATTAGAGCATTATAATGTGTTTTTAAGTAATCACATTAATTTCTATTTTAATATTTAAATCACTTCATGCAGATGTTCAAATACAAGATAGGGATTTTTTTCCTTAATATTCATCTGTAGCATACACTTTGGACACTTTCAAAAAACCTAAATATTGTACAATTCCACCGTGGCTGTAATCAATGGAGATAATTAGATATTAGTTTTACCTTATTAGTTGTTTTTGGTTTTCCAAAAACTCCAGAATCTTTTAGAAGCTTTTCTTGTTTGAATTCTTCTTGTTTTCGGAAAAGCTCAGCTTTAAGGTCCACCAACTAAAATAAAACCAATAAGCAAACAAAAACATTTAATTAATTTGAGTGAATGACTAGATTTTTATGTTATTGCAATTCTTTCTTTTGTTTTTCTTTTTTTTTTAAAGATTTATTTATTTATACATACAAGCTGGGGTACAGGCCAGAGTCGTGGGGCGGCGAGAGGGTTCACCAGAGACAGAGTGGGGAGCAGAACAGGCAGATCGAGGGAAATACACTGCTGAGGGAAGCAGCAGGTGAGGCAGGAGGGGTCTGCTGCGCCATGTGAGATTCTCCCAGGCTGGGCGTCGAACTCGCATCGCGCGCCGCCAACAGCTCCACAGCGCAGCGATCAACCGCTGCGCCACTGGGGAGACCCTATGTTATTGCAATTCTTAAAGAAAATTTCAAATTCATAAAAGTGGACAAATTAAATATTTAAATAGAGTCCAATACAAAATAAAACCAGATCATATTTCTTTGCAGCTCTTTGAAAACGTACTTCTACTCTAAGTTTCAGCATACAGAGTCTTCCCTCTGGATGAGGGGAAAGGAACAAAGGAAAGTAAATGAAATCTAACTCAGATTCAGAGTCAACAAACAACATTAAATACTTTCTCTGACAGCCACGGTACTTGGCTTTTTCAAGTTGTAATTTCATTTAATCATTACAACACCTCATTATTTCTATAGCAAAATGTGTCTGATATCACAGTGTGTGCCTGGTACTTAACAGTGAAGAGCTGGTTACAAACATGAAGTAGACATACTCCTGCCTCCAAGAATAACATGCAATCTAGCAAGACAGGCAGCTTATACTACCAGTAAGATGCAGTAGATGTCTTTAACACTTTGTGTGTCGGTGCTCTTTAAATTTACCAGCCCTTGGGGCTGGCCATTTTCTGTAACACCGCATGAATGGTAGAAGCATTCAATAAAACACACACAACTCCTGAACTACTGGATATTAAAAAAACTGTCATATCTCTCATAAAACACCTTACACTTTCACCAAAACAATGTGTAAAGCTTCTAGACTGAGTACAATCAAAGAAATAGCTCCTAATAGTTCCAAATAAATCCACCGTGGCGTGAAAAACTGGAGACTAGATGAACACGTATTAATACGTGAGCGGCCACCTGATACTGGTGACAAAAACAACGTACTAATACGTGAGCGGACCACAAAGTGTTAACAGTGGGAGAAAGTAGCATAAACAATGTGCTAAGGGGACATTTTCTACTATTAGAACAGCTCTGAGCTAAGTCTCAAAAAATAGGCAACATTTCAAGAGCTAGAAATAAAGTTAACTGAATGAGTATAAACAGCTCCAAGTTTTATCCATGCTTTAGAAACTATGTTTAGCTGAGCCACAGAGTTCAGGGAAGGGCCAGGGCAAAGCGAACAAGGCAACCAGGTGGATACCTGTGCCCACCCCCTCAGTTGTCAGTCACCATTGGTTACTCTGCCTAAAAGGATATACTGACTTTCCCTTTAAGGGTCTGGGTATAGTCGCTTATACACTGGGTCATTTAAAATCACATACTTTAAAGTCGAGTATCACAGACTGACTTGTATGGGAAATCCAAATGGCTGAGTTCAATGATCTCTATTCTGGAGGAAATCATATTGAAATAATGTTAGCAGGAATTTTATTAACACAAATGACAGGTACTAATATTCCAAAAATTTTAAAACAAAAATGTCATCTTTTCTTCTAAACCTTCTTAACTACGTCAATTTTCTAGCCACACATTTTCCTATTCTACAACTACTTTTGCATTTTACAAGAAAGATGCTCAGAAAATTACCAATCGCCAAATGGCCTGAAATGACTCTGCTACCTTTGATCAGTCAGGTTAAGATAACTTAAATGTTTGGTAGCTTTCTGGATCCTATGGGAGCACTAACAAATGTTTCGTTGCATGGTGGAGGACACTTAGCACTGTCGAATCCCGGGAAGTAGGTCACACTCTTCTATGTTCTGAAAGGACACAGGTCCCTAGGCTCGAGGAGAAACCAGGAAGGGAAATGTGTCTGCAGAAAAAGCAGACACCGGGTTACTCCCCGACTTTAGAAACAAGGTTGTCTGGGAGGCCTGGCCCGACTGTCGCTGAGGAGTGCCACGGGCATTCCCAAACTGTTAAAGACACCAGGTTCTGTGGAGGGAAGTCTGGTCCGGCGCATGTCCGAATTAAAGAGCCAAGTCCAGGGTCCGATAACTAAGAAAGTTGGTCCGGGTCCCCGTCTGAGAAGAAAGCTAGGCCGGGCTTCTGCTTATGGGAGGCCAAGTCTGGGCGCCCTAGTGAAGACACAGGCTAGGTCGGGATCCCTGCCCGGAAGGCGGGAGGATGTGGAGACCGTACCATCATGAACACCCGCACTCACCGAGGAGGCCGTCACGTCCAGAGGTTTTTTCCGCCGATCCATGGTCGCGTCAAAGTGCCTTGGCCCAAAGCGGAGACTTCCTTGGTTCCCACAAGCCCCTAATACCAACTTCCGGCGCAACAGGAAGTGTGTATTATGATCGCGACGCTAAATTTGCGACCTTGGCGTCATCTTGAGAAGGTCATGACGTTGTAGCGTGCAGCCGCCACCATTTTGAGAAGGTCAGATTGGCCAAGGTTAAAGCTAACCGCAAAAGCCATCTTGGAGAGGGCGGGAGTAGCCCGGGTTAGTGTTGGAGCCATCTTGAGAAGGGTGTAATTATGCCTGCGGCGCCGTGGACGCCATCTTGAGTGGGGAGAATTGTGTGTAGCGATGGCGCCATGTTGGGGAGGACGGGCTGGAAGCAGAGATCTTCACAGTGAAAAGAAAGGAGGTTTATGCAGTGGGATTGGGAAGATCTATACCATTTGAAGACTTGCTGTATGCTAGGCACTGTTTGGTGCTTCTGAAACGTTCATTTAATTTTCGCAAATTTGTGAGGGACGGATTGTGTTAATCTCGGTAGAAACAATAATAGCTAACAGTAATGTACTGTTTCCTTTGCATCTAAGTGCCAGTATTTAAGCTCGTAAGAACACGAACTCCAGAAACCAATTTATTCAGCTGGACTTGCTCCTTTACCAATTACGGGCTTTGTGACCTGGGAAAGTTACTTAACTCCTCTATGCCTCAGTTTCCAAAGGGAGATAAAGTCGTGTCTGTTTCGTGGTCCTTAAGGAGGACTAAATGAGATAAACAAGCTAGTGTTGATAAAATTATTAACTGTGGTAGACAAATGACCCTTCCCAAGATGTCCACCTTATAATCCCCAAAATTTGTAAAAACGTTACCTCCTATGGCGAGAGAACTTGCTGATGTAATTAAATCAAAGATCTTGAGATGATACCGTGTGGGTGGGCCCTGTGTGATCCCACGGATCCTGAGAAGAGGGAGGCAGAAGGGTCAGACTCAGAGACCAGAAAACGTCATACCGTGGGCTTTAAAGAGAAAGCGTGGGACCACAGGCCAGGCAATGCAGACCACCCCTAGAAGCTGGACAAGACCAGGAAATGAATCCTTGTCTAGAGGGAATGCAGCACTGCTGACACCTAGATTTAGGTTTCTCAAACTCTTAATACTTCCCACCTCTGGTTCTGTAACAGTATAATTTGTATTGTTTCAAATCACTGAGTTTGCATGATTTGTACAACAGCAAGAGGAAATTGAAACAGATGACAATGATAGTAGCAATGGCATTACTCCATGTCGGCATGTGTGAAGAGTACTTCATGGATTATTGTGCTTAATCCTTGCAAAAATCTCAGAGGTGGGGGTTTTTGTCCCCATTTTATAGAAAAGGAAAGAGAGGCTCAAGAGTTTACATGATATGCCTAAGGTCATTTGCCAGTTAACAAGTGATAGAACCCAGAGTGAATAGCTCGAAGACATTGAGTTATTATTTGCATGCTATATATACTTATATATGAGGAATACAATATAGTTTGACGTCTTCTAAAAGAAGGTTGATATAAATGCAGAATTTCTTGGAGAAACGGGAAGCTTGATATTGGATTGACTAGAATGCTCTTCAGGCACATCAGCCACTTCCACTGTCAGCTGAAATTGCCAGTACTGTAAAGTAAACTCAAAGTTTAGCAAGAGAAAAACTTATTCAAGAGATTATTCGGAGCCAAGCTGAGGACCTGGGTCTAGGAGACAATATCAAATTTCTCTGAGTGACTGGTCTCTCCCCTCCAAGTGTTTGGCCTTAGTTTTCCTAGGTAAGTGACATACACAGAAAGAATACATAATTCTTTTTCCTTAACAAAGGACAGAGGCATTTAGTTCAGGTCTAACATTCTCAGTTAACTGAGAGGTTGGTTTCTAAACAAACGTAGTCGTTTATAACAAAGAAACACTGTTCAGAAATTCAAAGTAATCCCTCGATTTTACAGAGCTAATTCAGCCAGAGCTGTCTGTATTTGGGAAGACGTTAGGCCTGCGGGTTATTTAATCTCTTATCCTAAAGGCGTTCCTATAGATGTGAGGGCACAGACAGGCCAGTATCTCTTGCTGCTTCTTTCTAACTCTGACAGGGCTCGGTCTGTGAATCCCTGGGTTTCCTTTGTTTCTTGTTCCAGGGTTCTTCATGGCAAACAAGCCACTTTTCTGCTGACTCCAACCTCTTGAGGTGGCTCTGGCAGGCAGAGGTAGGCATTTTTTCCAACAGAGCAAAAATGTAGAATTTTCTTTTTTTGGTCCACATCACATATCCTGTTTCCTTAAATGCTGCTCCGTCTTTGATGCTTTCCAAATGTCTCAGTCTATCTAGAATTGCCTGCCTCTACCAAGGACAAAAATTGAGGCCAATGCCCTGCTGATCTTTACCAGGCCACACTCTCTTTCTAGGGTATCATCTCCTAAACCAGATCTCAGGTCACAGAGTTCCCCCTAGGGACGTAGGTTTGTTCTGGAAGAAAGGGAAGGACAGGGATCCCTGAGTCTTCCCTCAGCTTCATCCCTTCACTACCCTGAGAACAGTCCAACGCCCCTCTAAATGCCAGTCTTCTTGCCCAGCCGGGTGCATGGGGTTTTTGAGACACAGTGTGGTAATGGCTTGCAAGCTGGAAAGTGCTGTGCACGCCTGACTTGCGGGATACAGAAGTTTTGCTCAGCTGGTTTTCTCGCAGCAGAGGCTGGTGCTGATGGTGTCTGCTATGACACTGCATATTTCGCAGTGTTTTGAGCTCAAGTTTGTCCCCACCCCTGCTGGGCCCCCAGAGGGCGAAACTGAGTGGCGGATTGATTGTCTTCTTTCTCATCTTACTGGATTTTAATTGTCTGCCAAATCTCCTAGGTGCTTTAAATAAAGGGGAAGAGAGGAGACCTCCCTGAAACACACAATTATTTCCTTGTGGGCTCAGCCACCAATACTAGCTCTTCTTTTTAAGGGGGGCCCTGCAGTCATTTTTCCAACAAGAAAGCTCATAACACATGGTTGGGGGCTGGAACCCCTCCTGCTATTGTCATGTTTTAATTGGTTCATTCATTTATTCATTCAAGAGGTGTGATTTAGCCAAGGCCCAGGAGCATTTTCACACATACCTTCTTTCCTCAACCTAGAATCGTGTGCCCTCCCCTGTGCATCTAGCCCTCAGCCTCTCAACCTTTGTTCTGTCTCCAGTGCACTGAGGAATAAATTACTCAGCAGTGGCCGGATTAGCCGAGTCCAGTGTGTGAAGAGAGATTAGGCAGGACCTCAGGAAATTAGGTTCTGAGCAAGGGCACAGGCTGTGCCTGAAGCTGCTGAAACTTGTGCCCTGGGTGGCAAAGAGGCCAACCTTTACTGGGGTCAGCACAGAACCAGAACCTGCCGTTGGCTCTCTCTCAACCCAGGGGTAGTGCTACCATTGGCCTTATTTGCGGATGAGGATTCTGAGATGCAGAGAAGTTAAGAAACTTATCTGAGGTTACACAGCTGGTTGTGGTCCCAGGATTTGTGCCAGGACCTCACACTGTCCTCCGCAGTGGCTCTGAGACTGGATGAACTTTGCACTCATTCATTCATTCATTCATTCATCTATTCCATTGTGGGAGGACAGGGAAGCTGCTATAGGAATGGAAATGTGTCTGCAGGAGGGACCTGTCATCAGCCACCGCAGGGCGTAACCAGCTAGGTAAATGCCAGGAAGCCTGATGGCACAGGTGGACCTGGATAGGGGCCACGTGGGGCCTGGAGACCCCAGCTTAGTCTGCAAACCTGGAGTAACAGGGTCAGGAGTGGACTTTCCCTGCAACCTGGGAAAACAGTGCTCGAGGTGCCCTTGGGAACAAGAGCTCCGACTCTAGGGCTGGAGGAAACGGCAAGTGGGGCCGAGAGCTGCCCGCCCGCCTCAGCCTGACATCGCACTAGGAGCAGGAGCAGATGACTCACCTCGCTCACCCCACGCACTTATGGAGCCACCTGGGAGGGGGCAGAGGGAGCCTGCCGCCAAGTGAGGGACCCCAGGATGGGGAACAGAGGTAAAGCCAGGGAGCAGCCAGTGCTGGGGCTGGCAGGGGTGGGAGGGAGAGCAGGGACCCCTTGGAGCACCTTAAAGGCCACAGCATGTAGGAAAGCTGAGATGCGCCAGGCGGAGCAAAGGCACTTGCGAGTCCCTCCTTTTGGCCCTGGCTAGTCTCCTAGGGCCTAGGGCCGCACTGTGTGGGTCTGTGACCAGTAGTGTATGCCTGCTGCTCCCGAGGTGGGAAGAGGGCCCTCTGTGGTCTGTGCTGGAACCTTCCTGCCCCTCAGCTCTGGGTGTTGTGGAAGCCAGGACGTTCCCTGCCTCGAAGCCACCACAGGCCAGTCCTTACCTTCACCTGGCATCCCCGGTGTCTCTGCCTTTGTTAAAGTACGTTACGGGTCCGAGTTACGACAGAGTCAGTCCGATGTAATAACAAAGCGGTGGTTTATTTCTAGCTCGAGCTAGGGTCCCAAATAGCCTGAAGCACCGACGCAGCGGTCTTGTCGGCTAAATGGAGACGCCCAGCACAGAGTTGGTGCAGCTTATAAAGGCAGTTACAGATACAAAGTAATTCAGCAACTAGACAGATTTTGGCAATACATCAAGGGGGGGTGGTCGTGAAGCAGATGGCCAGGGTGGTTATCTTTTAGTGTCCCTGAAGCCTTTTGCCTCTGGCGGAGGAGTTGCCCGGAGGAGTTGCCCGGAGGAGGCTTATCTCAGGTTGCAGTCCTTGAAGTTTTACAGCTGCAGGATGCCAGTCTGTGGCACCCTGCCTTATCAGTGGCTATTGACATTTTTACTTTTACACCTTCACCTGACAGGCTACTTCTAAAGACACCAGTCATGTCGATGAGGGGCCCACCTCCTCCGGGGTGACCTCATCTTAACTCGTCATATTTGAGTGACCCTATTTCTAAAGCAAGTGACAATTTGAGATACTGGGGTTAAGACTTAACACAGGGAGACTCATTTCAGCCCAAGCAGCCAGTTTTGAAAAGGGCCTTGGAGGCCACAGAACTGGTGGGAGGAGGGGCCTGTTCCCCTCAGAGAGCCCCGGGTTATAAACAGGCTGAGGACAGGCAGAGGGGTCTTGAGAAACGACAATAGAGGGTCACAAGAGCTGGGTGCAGCGACGGGACGGGACACGGCTGTTGGGTGTGCCTGCCCCAGCCAGGGCAGGCTGCTGGGGGTGGCCAGTGGCTCCATAAGTGTGGGGCGCTGTGATGCGTCCCCAACAGGAGTGAGGAAAGGAAGGATGAGCTGTGGCTGCAGAGGGAAGGAGGCCGGACGCTCTGGAGAGCTGCGGCGAGGGCTGGGGAGCACGCACAGGCCAGACTTGGCGCGGGGCGCTGAGGGGCGGGGTCAGCAGGGAGGCACACTAACTGGGGAGGGGGGACAGCCAGCAGCTTGTGGACAGTGGGTGCCCAAGGGAGTGACAGCAGGAGGCTGGTGGGATGAGGGGTCATAGGCCTTTCTGCAGAAGCGTGTGGGGTGCCCAGGGGCCCAGGTGATTTATTACAAACGCCCTGCTGCCCACTTTCATTCCCCGGCCGGTGGAGATGGACACAGAGGGGAGCCAGCAGGGAGGCACCGGGGGAGGGGCTGGGGCTCTGGCAACAGGAGTGGAAGCTGCCCAGAGAGGCCTGCGGTGGGACGCTGATGGCCTGAGGCCTGCGACTTTGGCAGAGGGAGCCTGGGTCACAGTCAGGCGGGGAGAAAGAGGAGGGTCATGGAGAGGTCAACCAGGCTGTTCCCGAGCAAATCCTTCCTTCCATTCCAAGGAAGCCCCCAGCACCCCAACTCCATCCTCTTCCTCCCCCAGAGTTCACTCCAACAGCAGTGCACAGGAAGTGAGCACCCCATGCTTTTGCTCACGCGCCCGCCGCTCACCTGAGAAATACCTGCTGCACCGGGAACAGGCCATCCGCCACCCGCTTCATCTCAGAGCGCTTGGGAGGTGGGTTCTTGAGCCCATTTTCCAGGTGAGGAGACAGAGGCTCAGGGCCGGAAGTCACTCACAGCTGGTGGTGGAACCCGAATTCAGCCTGGGCGGGCGACTGCGGAGACCTGCTCTTTCCCATTAGTCGTTGACTCATTCCTCCGGCTGAGTCCTCCGACTGATTTCACCTGATTTATTTTTGATCCCTGCACGTGTGCGAGGTGCTAGAGACAGAGAGACGGCCTCGGTGTCCGTGTGCCCTTGTGCTCACATTCCCGGGGAATCAGGCCCCGACCCGAGGCCAGCGCAACTTGCAAACTGTGGTCAGGACAAGACAGGATAACGGCTCGGGGTGACAGCAGAGAACCCTGGCGGGTGGGAGGGCTCAGTGGTGTGACCAGGGAGGTACCCGAGGAGGTGACATTTAAACTGCATCTCAATGGGGACGAGGGGACAGCAAAAACCAAGGCCCCAGGTCTGAACGAGGACCAGGAGACAGGCGAGGGGACTGGAGGCGAGTGAGCGAGGGGGGCAGGCAGGATGGCGGTGGGGGAATCGGCAGGACCCTCCCCTTGGGGCCCTGGGAGCATCCAGGAGACGGCTCCAGAGCACGGCCTCCAGAGAGGTGACCGCTGAGTGCCCACCACCCCCGAGCAGGTGGCATGGATTCCATTTCCCAGCACTTACCTGTCACACGGGCCAGTGGTCAGAGCAGGGACACCGGGCCCCGGTGAGGGCACCAAGGAGAAGGCTCAGCGCTGGTTCCCTGGGGCACAGCAAGAGGGCGGCATGGGTGATAGTGGCCGTGGTTGCTCACTCACCGCCCCCTGCTGGCCAGAACTCCAGTTTTGCTTGGAGAGGCAGCCTCACACACACTTGGTCCAGGTGAGGCTGCGGCCTGAGTCAGCTGTTGAGCAGGCCTGAGCCAGTGAGAGGGGTGCCTTCTCTGGGCCACCACCCCTGCTTCAAGGTCTCCCCAGCCTGCTTGATCTGTGAAAGTCTCAAGATTTTGTGGAGAATTTGCTGAGGGGAAGAGAATTTCTCGGTGGGGCATGAACCCAGGGCTCCTGGCAGCATCTTGTGACCATGGGGGAAGACCTCCAGGAGACAGAGCAGGCCGGGAGGAAGTGGGAGCGAAGGCAGGGCCAGGAAAGCCAAGCACCAGCTGCCCATTGCAGCTCTGTGTGCAAATGGTCTGGAAGTTACTTCTACCCCTAGGCCCCGAACCACCCACGCCAGCAAACCCGCTCTTGTTTTCTGTCCCTTACAATCAGACAAGGACTCAGCAAGATTTCCCCCTGGAGTCCAGAGATACCTGGAGCTGGTGAGGGGCGGATCTACAGGGCGACCATCTGTGGACTCAGCCTGGGGTACGCGGGAAAGCCAGAGAGGGGGACCGGAAGCTGAGACCCAGGGCAATTCGCCAGGTTCAAAGTATCTCTGCTATCAGGACCTTTAATATGAATCACCCTGACATTTGAGCCTGACTTAGAAGCTCAAATAAGAACTTGATCTCCAGCATTGCTTCTGACTTCTGAACCACAAACCCAGCTCGCCCTGAACACAATGATACCTCTGCGGTTCCCAGTTACAGGCGAGGCTCAGAGAGGCCAAGGACGTGCCCAAGGTCACCCAGCTCCTTAACTGGTGAACCTGGGACTCAGGTTCTCTGACTCCACAGCCCCCGCGCTGCTTGGCTTGTTTCCTCTCTAACAGTTCGAGCATCTTCCCAAGTTGGCTCGCAAGCCTAAAGCCAGCATGGCCTTTGTTTTCTTCCAAGGCTGGGGCTGATCAAGCTCCCCATCCAGCTCTCCCAGCAAAGGCTTGAGGAGGCCAGGGCGCCCCTCCCCAGTGTTGGGTAACTCAGGCTTCCAGGGCGAGCACGTAGGAGCCAGGGAGCTTCCCAACACCTGGCGCACCGGCGCGCGCTCCATCCCGCAGGTGCCGCTCCCGCGTGGGCAGGATGCGTGTGGGATGCGTGTGGGGAGATGCGCTATAAATGCCAGCACTCCATTCACACCGCACTTTCTAAGAACTAACAAGCCTTTGTAGAACGGCCCCTGCCACAGCTCGGGCGCAGGGACACGCTCCTCCAGCACAGTGAGGTGTGAGGTGGTGTTCGGTGAGCGCCATGGTGTGCTCCCTCGTGGGTGCAGCCCCAACCAGCCCCAGCTAGGGCCAGCGAGGGCACAGTCCCGCCCCCCTCCCCGTGCCTCCGTTCCTTGCCCCTCCCCCCCAAGCGCCACTAGAAGGAAAAAAAGTCCGTATGAACCCCCAGGCTTACAGCGCCAGGACTCCTGGGGTGAGGGGCACTTCGTCATAGCAACTGGGTTCCTTTGTGCCCGTAAACCTGTTCATTCCCACAACCAGTTCTGGACAACAAGCAAAGCGCATCTTAATCTCGTTTCTCCTTCCCCTGGACCACAAAGGGGGACCCCTCTTGTTGACTCCTCACCTGAGGTGCTTCCCCAGCCTCTGAGCTATGTTTGCTAGCAGTGAGGCCAGAGGTGGTCCTCTGGGGGCATCAGGAACAGGGACAGGCCTTGGACAGCCAGGTCTAGGGGGCTAGTGGATGCCTGGGGTTTTGTCTGTCCTGTGTCCCTTCACCCTTCTGGTGATAGCACCCCAACCTCATATGGGGACCGTCCCTCATGCTCAGATACATAGTTTAGGAGGAGCTGATCCCCTCGTGATTGTGGGGATGGACAGCGGCCGGCTTAACCAAGCCTCATGGCCATGGCCACGGTCCTGTGTGTAGGGCTGGACACACAGCCCAGCCAGTCTAGTGCGCGCTTGGCACTTAATTCCCTCGCCAGCTCTTATCCACTGGACTACGGCAGAGGATGACACAGGCAAAGACCCTGCCCTCGTGGAGCTGCCCTCTAGTGTAGGGAGCAGAAAATGCATAAGGCAAATAGGTAAGAAAATAGTAGAAAGGCAGAAAAATGGATGCGTAAGATCTGTCTCCCGACCTGGAGGACCTCTGTCTGCTACAGCGAGAGACAAAGACCTCAGTGGGTAAAACACATTTCAGGTTCATGTCCACATCTCAACCTAATGAATGTCAAGATGAGATTCAGACATCACCTCCTCTGGGGACCTCCCCTGGTCACCCTCAGCAGTCCATTCGCAGCACCTAATTCCAGCTTAGACCCTCCCCTGGTGGGTGCAGGGGGCTCCTGCTTTGTGGATGTCCGTGTGGAAGTCTCTGGGGACAGACAGAGGAGAGAAGGAGGTGATGCCAGCTCCCCGGGCCAGCAGGAAAGCAAATCTCTAGGGCAGCTCATAGATGAGGGACACTGGGTCCCTTCCATGTTTAGGGGCTCCTGGTAGATTAATAAACAATGAAGAAATGGTGTCACAAAGTGGCACATTTTAAATGGTCCAAATGAATGAATGAATGAATGAACTTTTAACTAATAGCACAGTTCCAAAAACACATACCTGAGGGATGTGTTCTTGAAGACTTTGCATAATTCAAAACTGATCACTCAAGGGCAACAGGAACAGGATGGAGTTGATGCCTGCTTCTGGTGTGGCGTCACCATGTGGCAGCAGTGCAAATGACAAGCAATTCTCTTGGCTGAAAATGTTTGAGGCTTGAATTTCACTTGGCCCTTGTGACTCTTGCCAGTCTGAATGTGTGAGGCCTGGTGCAAACGTGAGTGGGACAAGCCACCACTCCCCGACCTGTGTCACACCAGAAGCCACAGTGACCACTTCTCCCCATCCCCCTCTCTCTGGGTCGGGACCCCAGAACAGGGAGGCAGGAAGTCATCTGTATTTGGCCACACCCCGTAACCCCAGGGGCACAAGCCATTCCGTGGCAACGACCCCCTTCAGAGCAAACCTTTGTTCTCAGCCTCTCAAGCAGCCTCACAGCCCTGAGTTTTGGGTCCAAGATGCCACCCCAGACTTGGATGTTGTCCGTGGAATCACTCACCAGTTGAATAAATATTTGTTTATCTCTGCGCTGGTGCAGCCCCTGCTCCCACAGCGCCGTGTCCAGAGGACTGCTTTCTGGACGTGCTCCATCCCACCCCGGATGTCCACACGGTCCACTTGGGCAGTATTAAGGCAACTCCATATTTAATGCTTCCTTGAAGGCAAAGAGAATTCACTCAGCAGCGAGCAATATTGCAGGGACACCTACAATGTCCTAGGCACTGGGCTATGGCAGAGGATGACACAGGCAAAGACCCTGTCCTCGTGGAGCTGCCCTCTAGTGCGGGGAGCAGAAAATGCATAAGGCAAATAGGTAAAATACACCACAGTTCAGTGGTTCTGTGATGCCATGCTCCCCCACATTTATCGTTTCTGAAATCTGTGGGGCGAGGCAGCTGACTGGCTAAGGCGATGGACTACTGACATTTCTGAGATCAGGGTGTGTTCTGCACTCAACGGTACCTTAGCACTGTTCTGTGGTTTAATCGTCTTTCCTTATGGGACACAATCTAATGTGCTGTTATCGATAGTATCTGAATTTGATGAAGGATGGTCAGTTAGACGGTGCTGAGAAGCATCCAGCAGGGTGGGGCGTGCTGCGGAGTGGGGCTTCATTCTGCAAACGGGCCTGGCAGAGAGCATGTGCGTTTGAGGGAGAGAGCTGTGTGGCAGTGTCAGGGAAGGGCATGGCTAGCAGAGGGAACAGCATATGCAAAAACCCTGAAGAACCAGCAGGAAAGAGGTGCAGGAAAACAAGCAGGGGGGAGATGTTAAGAGAGGAGGAATGGGAGGGAAACAGGCCAGGCTGTTCAACCTTTGAGATCTTTGTAAGACTTTGATTTTTATTCAGTGTAAACACACAATACTGGTCATCAGATGCCCACGCTGTGGGTGAAAAAACTGAGTTTCAACAAGGTTTTACACACCTCTGGCCTACACTCCAGCTTGTATGCATAAAAAAATAAATCTTAAAAAAAAAAAGTCCCAAAGCCTCACAGGAGAATGGTGGGACCGAGCTTCAGCGCCAAGACTGCTCTCCCACAATGGCCCCCATGAAGAGGTATCGAGTGCCCTCCAGGGCCTGAGGCATTGGCTGGGGGGAGGGGGGGGCGTCATGGAGGAGGCTCCCGAATCCAGGCATGTGGTCAGCATGACTAGAGGGAGGCCTTCATTAAATCTCTCTGATGGACTACTCCTAATGCTGAGGCCCCCGAATTCCCACAAGGAGCACCCCTTAGGTGTGCAGTTCTTAAGAGAAGTCTGGATTAAATGAGCGTGATTGTCAAGCAGTGATGACACCAGAGCACGAGTTAAGTGTTTATCTCATGGCTCAGAGACTTTGGTAAATATTAGCTGCTAGCTGATGCATCAGTAATGCTCTATTCAATCAACGTATAAAACTGTCTCCAAGATTGTTAAGTATCAGGAGCTACAACTTGGGTGCCTGGAACATGCCATCAGAGTGAATCCTTTCCAGACCCCTTTCCAGGGGTGGGGAGGAGGGGGCAGAGCACAGGGTTCCCAAAGGCCCCTACCTCTCTCCCCACTCCCTCTCCCTCCTTTCCTCTCTTGGGCAAGACTGAACCTGCCAATCTGAAGCCCACAGGCCTCAGCTGTGGGTAGTGGCAGATGAGCTAGGTTGACCACTCCCCATATTTCCCTTTTTGAGTGGTCTCCCTGTCCTGGTGTCCATTTGCAATGTGGCTCCTCCCATTGAGCGCTAAGTTCATTTCTCCCCCACTTGAGCATGAGCTGACCTCTTGAGAATAGAAGGTGGCAGAAGTGATGGGGTATTTGCTCTGAGCACTTGCATGCTTCCCTTCAAGAGACAAACCTGGTCCAGCCTGCAGGAGAAGGTAAAACCACATGGAAGAGAGCCCAGGCCTCCTAGCTTCCATCCTGGATCAGTTTGCAGCCACCTGACCCCCAAACATTCCAGAGAGCTGCCTACCCAACTCACAGGCAACCTCACATGCAAGTGAGCTCAGCCGAGGTGAGCAGAACCACTTGGCAGATCTGTCGTCTCAGGAGCAACAATACCTATTATTTTAGGCCAGTGAATCTGTAGTGTTTGTTCCACAGCAGAAGCTGACTGAGTTGTTCTTGACAGCAGGACATTCTCATTGAGGCTGTGAGACTTCCTTGCCCTTTGTTCTTGGCAGTCAGGAGAAAATAGAGACTTTGGAGGATTTCTAACCATGACAGGGAGAAAGTGATAAAAAATTGAGCAACAAATGAATACAACAAAGTGGCAGGTTATGTAATCAACTTGCAAAAAACTGTTGAAATATTTAGAAAATAATTCAATTCACAATCACATCAAAGGAATCAAAGGAATTAGCCTAACCAAGGAGTTGAAGGACTTATGTAATGAAACTACAAGACTCTAGTAAAAGACACAGGTCATAGCACAAATTGACGGAAAAAAGATATTCCATGCTCATGGATGAGAAAAATCAAAATGACTATTCTGTCAAAAATGATACATAAACCTATTGCAACCCCCATTAAAATAGCAATTCTCTTCTTCAGAGAAATAGAACAAAAATAGTAAAATTTATATGGAATCACAAAACGTATCAAACAACTAAAGCAATCCTGAGAAAAAAGGAGAGAAGTGGTAGCATCATAATACCTGGCTTTAAACTATACTATAAAGAAACAGTAACTAAAACAATATGGTACTGGAATAAAAACTAAACACATAGATCAATGCAACAGAATTGAAAGCTCAGGAAAAAACCCCACATATATATGTTAATACTTAATTCATGATAAAGGAGTCAGAACCTTACAATGGGGAAAGGAGAGTCTCTAACAAATGCTGCTAGGAAAAGTGGGCTTTCACGTGTAAAAGAATGAAGTTAGATCACTCTCTAACTCCATGAACAAAAATAAATTCATGGGCCTCCCTGGTGGCGCAGTGGTTGGGCACTGAACTGTGGAGCTGCTGGCAGCGGGGGTGCGAGTTCGACACCCGGCTGGGATCATTCCCACATGGCGCAGCAGACCTCTCCTGCCTCGCCCGCTGCTGCCCTGTGCAGTGTATTTCCTTCAATCTGCCTGATCTGCTCCCCACTCTGTCTCTGGTGAGCCTGCTCGCTGCCCACGCCTCTGGCCTGTACCCCAGCTTATATGCATAAATAAATAAATCTTTAAAAAAAATAAATTCATAGTGGATTAGAGACTTAGCTATAAGACCTGCAACGATAAAATATATAGGAGAAAACAATGGTGGTGGTATGTTTTGTGACATCAGTGATACATTTTACTTCTACAGCAAGGAAAATAAAAGCAACAAATAATTGGGATCACCTCAAATTAAAAAACTTCTCTACAGCAAAAGAAAATGTACATAGACTAAAAAGACATCCTACCTTCTTCCCAAACACTGCCAAGATGGCGTTTGGGTGCTTTGTGGAGGTTGCTTGATGGCCGAGGTCTCCCTTAGGCTTCCTGCCAGGAACCTGGCTGCGAATGTAGATGGTATTGATGAGAGCAGGGTTTTGGTTGATGAATCTTGCCCAGGTAAAGCGACAAGTGAGGCCTTGGAAATGCAGGCAGCTCACTGACTTCATGCTCAAGTCCCACAGATGAATGCCAGAAGTATGTCCGACAGGCTGGCCGGGGCAGATACGAATATAAGATGGGCAGCCACAAGTTGGGCCAAGAAGATGGAAGCCAGGAAAGGAAAGCCTAGATGACAGATTTTGATCTTTACAAACGCATGAAGGCAAGGGAAACAAGGAACAGAATTATCACGCTTGAAGTGAAGAAGGCTCAAGAGACGGGCCTTCTGAAAGCTTCTCTCAAAAAAGCACCTGCTAATGAGGCTGTGGCTGCGGCAGCTGCTGCAAGGTCCCAGCAAGAAGGGCCCAGCCCGGAAGGTCCTGCCCAGACTGCTGCCGGCCTGCATGTGGCGCCTCCCAAAGCTCAGAAGGGTCAGGAACAGGCCAGAAGGGGGCTTCCCTGGTGGTGCAGCGGGTTGAGTGCTGCGCTGTGGAGCTGTGGAGCTGTTGGCAATGACGTGGGTTCAACGCCCAGCCAGGGAGATTCCCACGTGGCACAGCAGACCTCTCCTGCCTCGCCCGCTGCTCCCTTCAGCAGTGTATTTCAGTCCATCTGCCTGCTCTGCTCCCCACTCTGTCTTTGGTGAACCCTCTCGCCACCCCACACCTCTGGCTTGTACCCCAGCTTGGATGCATAAATAAATCTTTAAATCTTAAAAAAAAAAAAACAACAGGCCAGAAGCTACCTGCCCTGAAGGCATCTGCAAGAGGAGACACAAGGATGTTGGGAGAGTAATAAAGGTTCTTTTTAACAGCTGGCAACTCTGTTTAATCTGTGGATAAAAGTCTGCTGCCAAGGTCAAGATGATGAAGGCCATTGGCAGTGGGATTAATGTCAAGAGAGGTTCGGTTCCCTAGTTCCACTAGGCCCAGGCTCGGCAAAGCCAGCACCCCCCGCCATAAGCAGTTAGTGATCTCCTAGGACACCATGATCTTTAGAACATGAGGTCATTTTTCTTCTTGTTTGTTTCCCATAAATATGTAAAATCCCAACTTTGATGCTTGAGAGTTTAGCAAGTTTCTTACAAAAATAACACTGTAGGAAAACAAGATGAGTCAACAAGAAACATTATGGTCTGCTGATTACTTAAAAAAAAATCCTGCTGAATGGGAGAAAATATTATATATTCCACGACCAACAAGGGGTTAATATCCAAGCTGTACGAAGATGGTAGAAGACCAAACAACCCAATAAATAAATGGGCAGCGATCTGAAGAATCACCAAAAAAGATACCCAGAAGGTCAATAGATACGTGGAAAAATGGCCACCACAGCTTTTAATAAGGGAGATGCAGGTCAAAGCCACAATGACTGTCATCTCACACCTGTGAGAATGTTCAAAAGGCCCCCAACAACAGGGCTGCGAGCACGCAGAGAGAGGAGCCCCCCCCCCCCATTGGTGGCAATGTGAGCTGGTTTGGGCAGTATGGACACCGAGCTGGATTTCCCTCAAAAATCTAAAAATGGCTGTACTGAATGACCCAGGAATACTGCTTTTGGGCATCTATCTGAAGAACACAAAACCATCCACTCAAAAAATGATGTGCTCTACAGCATTTACTGCAGCATTGCTTACAACAGGGACCTGGAAATGACCTCAGTGACCTCAGTGCCCCCTGGCCGAGAACTGGAGCCAGAAGATGTGGTCTCGACACACCCTGGAGACGACTCAGCCGTGAGGAGAGAGCTGTTGGCACTTAGAGCAAAATGGAGGGAATTCAAAGGAATTATGTGTAGTAAAGCCAGTCTGGAGGACAAAGACAAATGTTGGAAATTTACATAGCAGATGACCCAACAAAGCAAAATATAAAGCTGAGTGGACTCTCAAAATGCAGTGAGGTTTCTGAGACAGAAGGTGGGGTGGGGGGAGTGCCAGAGGGCCTGTGGGGTGGTGGTGGGAAAAAGAATATAATAGGGGGCCAGTTGACAAGTTAGAAATACAGTTTGTATTTCTAGCAAATACAGTTCGAACTCTCACCCAGCCTTACACAGCTGGCCGTGGAAGTGTAGGCTGCAGCGGGAAAACAGCTTTAACAGGCATACTATCAACCAAAAAATGGTCCCAAACACTGACAGGGAAAAAATAGGTAACAGAGCACCTCCTCCCCCCACCCCCAGAATGGGGACACCTGTGTAGGCAGGTAACGAACAGCCCCAGGAACAGACTTCCACACTCTCTCCTGCGCTAACCTGCAGCCTCTCCAGAACAGCTGGGAGCAGGATCCTCGGGAGCCAGCAGCCCCGCCTTTGCCCACGTTTCGCCCTCTTGTGGTAGAAACTTCCTGAGTGAAGACTGCAGCCCCTGAAAGAGGGGGAAGATGGGAGAATTTCCCAGTGGATCAAGAAACACAACAAAGCATTTTGCCAAATTGCTGGCCACCTGCAGGTCTTTTCATTCACAGGAGTCTTCACTTTCCCCCATTTCATAGCGATGGAAACAGGCTCAGAGGCGTGGTTGTGCAGGCACACAGCTGTGAAGGGACAGAATGGAGCTGGCGGGCTGGGGCTCTGGCCTCCGCAGCTCATGTGGCCAAGAGCATGGTCTCCCTGGTAAGCTAGACGTGGGGCCGTGGGTGCTCTCTCTGTTACTATTTCACCATCTGTGTGTCTGAAATATTTTATCATTTTCTTAGGAGGAATGAAAAATGATTAACCCGTGTTTGTGGCCAAACCCGAGGCCCCGCATTCCAAATCCCCAGTCTATTCTGCAAGAGAATCTTGTAAAGGCATGAGGGCAACAACAGGAAACGTGAAGGGAAGAGAAGAGAAGATGGGGCCTCCCCGGTGGCGCAGCGGTTGAGCGTTGCGCTGTGGAGCTGTCCACGATGCGAGTCCGATGCCCAGCCGGGGAGATTCCCACATGGCCCGGCAGACCCCTCTTTCCTCACACGCTGCTCCCCTCAGCAGTGTGTTTCCATCCACCTGCCTGTGCTGCTCCCCACTCTGTCTCTGGTGAACCCTTTCGCTGCCCCACGCCTCTGGCCTGTACCCCAGCTTGTATAAATAAATCATAAAAAAAAAAAAGAAAGAAAGAGAAGAGAAGATGGCCCAGGCAAAGCTGACTCAGCGGGCACCTTTGCCTCGGTCTCATCAGGCCGCCTCGGGCCTCCTTAGGCCTTGGAGATGAAACAGATGCCTGAGGCAGGACACCATGAAGGGGCTGGGATTGTCCTGATTTCAAATATTTTGGCCTGTGTTTTCCTACAAAAAGTGGTTCCCAGCTTGGGAGGACAGGGTCATAGCCACCTCTGTCGGCGGCTGCGGGAGGCCCTTATCCTCTTCAGATCACTCTGGCCCATCCATCTGGCAGCGTCTGAGGCCTTTTTCTAGCTGCTGGATTCGCTGGCAAATTACTGCCCCCCTAGGAGCAGCCCAACCAATGGCTGAAGAGAGTCGGTGTGTAAACATGCCAGCAACCTGCCCCTCAACTAGGACAACCGCGGGCAGCGTTCCTCCCTGGCCTTCAGCTTTCCGCTCCAGTTGCCCGCAGTGAGCTGTGTCTGAACCTCTCTTCCTTGGCCACCTTCTCCTCTCCATCTCGTCTCTCTCATGTCTCTCTCGGGTGTACCTTCATCACCTCCCAAGTAATATGCACACACTTGAATTTTTGCCTCTGGGCCTGGCTCTGAGAGAGTCCAACCTAAGACAAGAGCATTTCAAAAGGCCCCAGAGGGCATGCTAAGATCTTTCCCACTCTGTCCTCCTGAATTGAGAACCCCCTTCATCTAACCATCGGAAAGTCCTGGAAAGTCAGCCTGCCAGCTGTGGCATGTCAGGCAACCTATATAAGGTGTCTGGGCCTTCTCCCTGCTACATAATGACAATTCAGTGACACATGGACTCACCCTGTAGGGACCTGGACACTGGGCAAAAACTCAAATTATGATTTATAAAATGTCAGGAAGCATTACCTTAATATACATGTCACAACAGTCTTTGCCAGACTCCGTTCAGGTATATGTAGGGCACATAGCAAGTCCATGCCCGGAGAGTACAAATGGATGGCCGCTTGTGAGACCTCTTCCCTTGGGCTGGAATGATGTTCTGGAATTGTAAATTGGAAGGACCCTTGATCCCTACTAGCTGTAGGAGAACCATAGACAGAGTAGTGCAAGGTGAACAGGGCTCTAAGAGACATCTGAGCTGGGCACCTGTGGTTCTGGCTGCCGAGCCCCCACTTGGCCTAGGTTCCAACACTGGTTCCCTGCCAGAAGCTGCCCTTCTCTATCTTAGTGCCTCTGAGGTCAGTGGTGGCCATGTGACTCAAGCTGGACCAATCAGCTGTCAATCTCCTAGCCACAGTGATTGGTTCAAGGGTTAGCATATGACCCACACCAGATCATTGAGATTCAATTCTGGAACTTTTACAAGGGAGAGGGGCTTCTGGGGACTCCCTGAGAGCGGGCACCCCCACCCCTACATACACAGGAAGGAAAGTAGAGCCTATCGACAACTAAAGCAGAGTCCCCAAGGCACTGTTTAACCTTTTGTAGCCACTGTATGGAAGCCAGCTCTGCTGCCTGACTTCTTGTTACATAAACCAGTGGCTCCTCTTCCCCTAAGCCGATTGCTTCCAAGAGTCAGCTTGAGGTTTGTGCAGGACATGAAGGGGGTGCGGGAAGAGGCAGGTACTGCACAAAAGGATCTGGAAGTCCTGAAGCAGACCTCTCATCTAGGTTTTGATGTATAAACAGGAGTTTGTTCTTCCACGATCAAGTCAGAGAGGAGCAGCTGGAACAGCAGCAGCATGACAAAGACATGTAAGCCGGCCCCAGGAGTCCTTCAGAAAGGCTGCAGTGTGGACAAAGGGTAAAGCAGGGTGTTCAAGGGGTCAGTCATGAACAGCTGAGCACCAGGCCATGAGGTGGGCTTTTCTCCTGTGGAAGGCTAGGGGAGCAGAAGGCAGACGCCTGTGTGAAAAGTGAAAGCGAGAGTGGACCAAGCCCCACCAGGTTTGTGGAGACTTAATGAAAGTCTCCTGTGGAAAGCACCCCCTTCCAAACAGATATCTTAAGGGTTTTATGTCCCAAGATTTCAGCTGGGAAGACACCCAGTGAACACAGATCCAGGCTGAGATCTGAGGTACCTGGGCAAGCTAATTATCTGATCTGCCTTGGCAGCCAAAATTACTGAAATATGTGTTTAGCATTCATGTGCCAGGGGGATGGGTGTTGTATGAGGGAGGGGGAAGGAAGACATGGGTGGCACCTTCAAGCTCTGCCCCATACCCTGAGCAGCTCATTCCACTCGGCCCCACACTTGCATCCTGCCGCTTCACTGGGGCAGAGCCGTGCAGTTATAGCCACCCTCCTGAGAAGGTCTGGGGGCACACTCCCAAGAGCCCCACATTGATACAGGCTCCTGATAATCTTATCCCCACCTCAGAGGCATTTCAGGGATGACCTTCCAAGCCCACACAACTCCCGCTGATAGCAGGACTCAGAACTGGAGCCTTGGCTATGTCCTACTGGTTGGTCTTTTAATCCAATCTGGTGGGTCAACAGGAGCTCCTGCGGCCTGAGGCCACATGGCCTGGAGTTGATCTCAACTGAAATGAGCTTATTAGAAATGCAGAATACTAGGTCCTACCCTGGAACTCCCAAGTCAGAACCCGGATCTTAACAACCCCCTGGGATGAACTACACGCAATTTTCAATGAAAACCTGAAAAGCACTGGGCTATCCCCCACGTGGAATAGCCAAACAAGCAAATAGAAGAAAAATCCCCCAAAACTAACTTTGGTTGGTTTGAAACGAGGGAATTGTAGAGTTCAGTATTTTTTCTCTCTTCTATATATCCCAAAGTGTGATTACATTGTTTTCCTAATGAAAAAAAAATGAACACTTAAAGTTTAAGAAAATCTGAAACACAAAATTATGCCAAGTTATAAAACTGGTAAATTAAGAAAGGGTTATTTGCACTTAGAAATGGCCCCATTTTCAATCTGTTATTACTTTTTGTTTTAGTTTCCTCATCTCTTTTTCAATATTTCTGCTACAAAGCCAGGAGCAGAGGTAATTTTAAAGGCATGCTTGGGCCTTGCCCTCCCTGGAATGGCCAGCACAGGCAAGGGCAGTTGCTATTTGCAGAGGCAACTTGTCATATCATAGGTCTCATCAAAACAGTAGTGAGCGTTTCTGTGTTGGTTGAAATGAAAGACACATGTAACTTAAGCACTAAGTGTGATTTGTCACTTGCCTCTCCCTGCGATCGTCTCCCTTCATTAATCCCTTTTCTGAATACAGGAAGGAGTCCTCTTCCCGAATTTTCCAAGTATTTCAGCCCCAAGCTGCTGCCTTTGGGCTTGGCGCCTTTGTCCAGTTCACTTTTACTTGTCCTTCAGTGCTCAGCATGAATGTCACTTCTCAGGGACGCCTTTCAAGAGCCTTTAGTCCTGAACTGGGTAGAACTCTCAATTGCAAGTGGTCGCAAAAAAAAAAAAAACTGAAGCTGACTGAAGCCAAAAAGCGTGGCTGTGGGGTCAGATAACAGAAAAGCCAGGGGTAAGAGGCCTCCAGCATGGCTGGGTGTCAGGTCTCAAAATGGCATTGCCAGAAGCTGCCTGATGACAAAGCTCTCCACCTTCCCCCTTAAAGAAGGGGCTCCAGGATTAGACATCCCCTAAAACCCCCATGACAGACCCAGACTTTCCGGACCTTTCAGTTTAGAAACCATGGCAGTTCTATCTCATTGGCCAGGCTAAGGTCACATGACTATCTCTGGCCAATCATTGACGTCGTCAGGGAATGGGATGCTCTGATTGGCCAGGGTCTGGTGCTTACCCTAAACTCGCCCCACCTGAATCACATGGGCTGATGGAAGGGAAAAGTGGATCCCCAAAGGAAAATTGAGGAAATGAAGGCAAGAACACTGTTCATGTAGGAACAGAGTTTGCAAGAGACCTCCTATGACTATACAGTCTTCTTACAATTTGCTTTTGTAACATTGGTTGTCTTTTAAAAACTAGGTTTTAATTCCAGTGGTTATTGGAGGAATTACCATTCCCTTAACTAGACTGAAACTTGAAGGGCAGGATTATGTGTGCTCACAGATAATAGTAGTTATGATTCCTGACACATAGTAGGGGCTCATCAAATATTTACTGGCTGAATGGACTCACTCCAGCTGCTTTTTACTGGCGGTGTTTACTCACATCTGCCAGAGGCAGTACTGGAACACCGCGGACAGGCTTCCCACTTTGAATCAGATTTGGTTATTACGCAGTCAGCACCTCTGTCCTAGCTGTGCCCCGGGACAATCTGTGCCATGGAAATGCCACTCTGCAGAACTGGGGACATGTGCTGACGGTAATGAGACACTGTTGTCACATAGTACAATAGCACAGCCCCTGGGGTGATTGGCTGGAGACAGGGTTGGAGGAGAAGAGAACAATTTTGAACTCTGCTGTGTTATACACCTGACATATGAAAGTTAACTGTCTTGAGCCTCGAAGCCCCCCTGGACAGTACTATGATTCTATCCATTTATTTCAGGGAAGAGGCTGAGGTTCAGAGAGGCCACCAAGTTTCCAACTCAGACCCACACCCTAGGAGCCAGTGTCTCTTGTACCACAGCTCACATATGAAGCTTCCAGAGTGTGTGCAGGGACGTGCCCCATTACAAGAGTCTTTGCACACAGAAAAATTCAATATGATGGCATCCCCAGTGGGGGTTAATAATGCATTCATGGTCCTTCCAGTCCAGATGCCATTCACCGATCAAGAGTCATTTTTAATCTAAGTGATGTTGCCTAGCAACACAGTTGACATTCCACCTTTATCTAGGGCTAACCGAACTAGGAAGTTACCCCAATGTCAAGTTTGTTTTTAAGAGATGGACAAAGGCTTGTGCTGACCCTTCATGCACAAATATTTACTGATGTTTCCCACCCCCATACGTGCAATACACCGCCCCCCCCACCCTGCCCCCCGTGTCCCTTGCTCTCTCTTCATCTCCCAGCAACAGTCATTGTTTCAGGGAAAGAATGATAAGAAGAAACAAAATGAATCAAAACAAATAAAAAGACTGAATCTTAAAAATCTAGACTTCACAGTTTCCAATGTCAAGAATTTCAAAAGTACGTTTCTAGTTTGCAAACTTAAGACTTTTGAGTTTCAAATGCCAGGATCTTTGAATTCCATGGCCAAGGTTGATAAGTTTCAAATGCCAGTTTGATTTTCCTGCATCTGGCCTTTTGGGTTTCAGAAATTGAAGCCCTGAGTCACAGCGTGGGTTCCTGTTCTAGTCAATAGCTGTTGGAAGAACAGATGAAGAGCCGGGTGACCTGGTGCTGAGACTCTTGAGCACTTTTCCATAGCGAGGAAGTGGGAGGAGCAGCCATGATGAGAAACGAGGTCAGTGGGGCTAGTAGAGGGGCCTGGAGTCGGGGGGTCTGGCTGTCCTTATTGGGACCCAGTGGGGACCACTGGGCAGAAGAGCAGCTGGAAGTGCTGGACAGCATCTCTCTCTCTCTCTCTGGTGTACCCTGCATGCACAGCCTCCGTCTGAGGTGGAGTCTGACCGTGGCCAGAGAGAGGGCAGCCAGTGGGCCTGCTCCTGGGTGGTGCTGAGCAGAGCCCACCTGTGGTCTCCCCAGGAGGTGGAGCAGTGGGGAAATCCAGTCGCACCCTCCTGGAAGTCCATACCACATGAAAATAAGAATGGACACCCTGCTGTTGCTGTGTTCCTGGGGGCGGGGGAGAGAACAGCCCGGTTTCTTGGGGTAAGGTCATGGATTCGCTCAACATGACCTGACCTCTCTGAGCCAGACACATAGTTCTGACACATAGTAATAATAAATGGATAGAATCATAGTACTGTCCAGGGGGGCTTCGAGGCTCAAGACAGTTAACTTTCATATGTCAGGTGTATAACACAGCAGAGTTCAAAATTGTTCTCTTCTCCTCCAACCCTGTCTCCAGCCAATCACCCCAGGGGCTGTGCTATTGTACTATGTGACATAGTTCAGGGGCCAGGCTGCCTGAGATTCCCAGGCCTCTGTTTCCTTGAACAAATCATTTAATCTCTCCGTTCCTCAGTTTCCTCATCTATAAAATGGGCACAAAACCAATACCTTCTTCCTAGGGTCATTTTACAGTTGAAAAGAATTAGTTCCTCTAAAGAACTCCTGCAAAGCGCCACACAGTGAGTACACACTGCACAGACATTATTCCTATGGTTACCATACGTTAGACATGTGTCCAGACACCAGGGAACAGGAGTTAATGAAGAATCTGCCTCGAGGGGATTCTACTCTAGTGAGAGACACGGGTACTAGTCACAAAGCTGGTGCCTGTTTTGGAAGAGAGATGGAGCAGTGTCAAGTCAAGGTGGCTCCTTTCCCCTGAGAGCGTCAGTCCTTCTGCGTGACGGCGCCCAGGCCACTGGACGTGTCCAACAGGGCAGCATCTGATCAGTGTCATTCCTCCAGGCCCGCTCTGCTCACAGGTGTCCACATGGCTGGGCACATGAGCTGCCCCCTCCTGGTGAGATCCCAGGCCCTGGGGAGCACCAGAGAATCCACAGAATTATAGATACAAAGAGAATTCCCAGGCGCCCTTCTTCCGCCAGCCAGATGTTCCCACGCCTTTCTCCAGCAGATTAGTGCCCTAGCAACTGGATAAGGGAGAAACGATCTGTTTCTCTTCTGGAATAGAAGGGACAAAAGACATTTGCTTAATTCAATCCTCAGGGAAAGCCCCCTGGCAGGGAATACACTTGGAGAGCAGAGCCTGTGGCTGAGGACACCCCTTTTATTGCGGTCACCAAGTCACCAAGGGCACCCCCCCCACTGTGGTCCTTCAGAACAAATAGAAGAAAACTCTCCCTCTTCTCCCCCAGACCTGTTTCCTTCTAGCCTCTGCGCCTCTCTCTTACTCATCTTGATTTAGGGTACCCCACCCACCAAGAAACCTGGGTCCCTCCTTGACTCTGTATTCATTTTTCTACATCTACCACCTGTTCTGTTTTTTGTTTCCCCTTTTCTTTCCTTATCTTGGACAAATCAAGAAGCAATTTTTATTATTGCATTTCTCCCTCTGTCAGTTTATTCTTTGGCGGTGAATGTAGTGGTTATCCTCAATATTACAGCATGCATCTTTGACTCATGAAAAGTCAGTGTAAATCAGCACTTTCATTATGGCACAAAACCCACAAGGACTTCAGGCTGTTTTAACGCCATTTATGCTTCTCACATTGTTGTCATGCATTTTAATTCAATTTATATTTTAAACCCCAGAGAACTTTGTTAAAGCTTTTTTGTGGAGTCGTTTTAATTCAGTTCACTCCCAATTTACGTTTCACTCATTTCTGCATGTTTATATTTGCATCTAGGGTTATTTGTCCTCTACTCGAAGAACTCCCTACAGTATTTCTTCCAGTGCAGTCCCTTGATTGTGGTTCTCCATTGTCTGCACATGTCTTTATTTTACTGTCACTTGGAAGGATACGTCCTCTGAGTACAGAATTTTAGGTTGCCACTTACTTTCTTTCAGGATTTCAAATATGGTATCCATTGCCTTCCACCTTTTAGTGTTTCCATAAGAGGTGGGCTGTATTATTGCTGTTCCATTGAAGTAAATTGTCTTTACTTCCTTTGACTGCTTTTAAGTTATTTTTCTACCTTTGTATTTTTGCATTAGTATATACTATATATAACATTATATATGTATAGTATACATAAAATGTGTTATATATGTATCCTGTATATGTGCATATATGTTTTATGTGTAGTATGTTATACATTGTGTATATGATATGAATTACATGTGTGTATGCACGCATATATATGATGATGTAAAGGGCTATAGATGCTATAATAGCTGTTTCCCAGCCTGCTGCAGCCCAGACACCAGATGCTGCTGATTTCAAAAGAGAGTTGGAATCTGTGTCTCCCAGGGACCGCTTGGGACGAGGGGGGAGAAGTAGGCTTGCAGTTTTGGGGCTGGCAGGAAGGTGAGGATAGCCTCTGTGGTCAGAATGCTTCCGTCCCACCAGAATAGCATGGGCCTGCTCCGAAAGTTCCCAACAATTGAGCCCCACAGCTTGCCCAGACCTGCGCGCAGAGGCTGGGTACTCACAAAGTGGCCCACAGAGCTGGGGGTGAGGACTGGTTGTCCCCCAGGTTCTCTTCCCACTAGGGGAGCTGAAGACCCTCAGGGGGTGCTGCACTGGCCTGAGGGAGGGCAACGTGGTCCACATGTAGCCACTTCTGAGTCTGTCTGGGTCCTGAGGTACAGGGGTGCTTCAGTGTAATCCCTGTATTCTAGAAATCTCTCTGTGATGCCCTATCTTTGAGGAGTTAACTGTTCCCGTGGTGGGAGCAAGTCAGGTCACCTCTGTGGCCACCTTGGTTATGTCAGTCCTGGGGTCTGTCAGAGGGTCCTCCTACCCAGCCCCCAAAACCTTTCATCACAGCGCTGCAATGTTACTCCACTTCACAGATGGGTAAACTGAGGATCAGAGATCTGTGGCCCACTTGAGGTCACACAGCAATAAACTGTTCCCTTACGTTGTAAGCTGGTAAGAGCAAGGCTTTTGTCCAAGTGACCAACATATCCCTGTACAAAGTAGGGGCTCACACATAGTGGGTGCTCGTCAAATATCCTTGGAAGAGGGAATGAAACAGTGGAGCTGGGATCTGAACTAAGCTTGGGTGACCCTGAAGGCTCTGTTCTTCCCAAAGTTCATTGCTGCTCCAGGTGGTCTGTTCGGAAATATTTGGATTATTTTGTGGAACAAGAAGGACATATATTCTGCAGATATGTAGCTTTATTCTACACATGAAAATGTGGAATGCCGTTTGAGAGCAATGATCAGCGAAGACGGGACGCGATGGGGAGGCCAGCCGGAGACTCTGAGCTTGAAAAGAGAAGCAAGGTGGAGCTCAGAGCTGGGTCGGGGCACAAAGGCTTTTCTGGAGCCCCAGTGGGGTCCTGCATAGTTGCAGAGCAATCGTAGTATCATCTCCTTTCCACCACTGCCCCCTGCCCCCAATCATGCTTCTCTTCCTGCACCCTCCCCACCGCTTAAGGCTCCTCCTGCCTTCCCCTCCCTTCCCCACTGGGCCTTTCTGATCTGGCTGCTGTGTTTGCTCTCATTTCAATTCTTAGTGTGGCCTCTGCAAACATCACTCTTCCTATTGTTGCTACTTCTTTTATCAGGCCTCCTAGTAACCTAATTCTCCTCACTCTGTTGGAGGGAAAAAGGACGTTTGCAACAAACTCCACAGATAGGTTTATGGACCCCACCTCAGACCAAAGAGATCCAAGACACTAAGGGCTACTAATCCCTTAGTGCCATCATCATCTAAGAGAGGATTACTGGGAACTGAAGGGTGGAGCTGAGCAGGAGATAAAAAGCTGGAGAAGAAGAGAGATGAGGACACACACAGAAGACAGAAGGAGAAGGAAGCAGGATGGAGGCCAGAAGAGGCACATGGAGCAGAGAGACTTGTAAAGAAGCTGCACTGGCCTGGACTGGTTGAAATAGATGTGGGTGAGAGACCCGTGGGGAGGTTGACTATGGCAGTGTTGATAGTGGTTTTGATTTTGCTCTTTAACTCCCAAATTGTCTGGCTGCTTCTGACCCTTATGTGTGGGTCCCTGCCAAAAGGTGTTTCAGACTTGTGGCAGGCTTTCGAACCTCGCTTTGGGCCAAGCCCGTTTGGGTGGATTTTTACCCACGAGGAGTTGGATGACATTGGGTGCTTGACTTAGACACTATACTGTCTTCTCTGTCTTTTCAAATTGTAGTAAAGTCTGTTTCCACAAAAGGTCCTATGTGTTTTGTATGATGCAGTGGATGGCAGAGCCTATTTAGAACAGGGCAGGTCTGGAACTTCGGGGGTGCCCCTCCCTGCCCTGTAACAACTCTTCTTCCTCCCTGTGACTTTTCCTTCTCCTGCGGCTAACAGGACTTCCCTGTTATTCTTCCTTCTCTTCTTTTCTCTGACATTTTCCTCCTTTTGTGGCTTTCAAAAACACTTGCAAATTCCTTGACGTTCCTCCCACATGAGTCGGAGTCTGGGCCACCTCCCCTGGGATTTGGGAGCTTCCGTGGGAGCAAGAAGGGAGCAGGAAGTGATGCCCCATCAACTCACAGGCTAGGTCATGAAAGGGAGTGTGGCATCCCCCCCAAGGGCAGCTGAGAGCCCCGGGTCCCAGGGGCAATGCAGCTGCCCTGGGGCTGCCTGCAGGGGGAAGCCCAGACCACCAGAGGGGCCCTGGGAGGCCCCGGCCAGAGGTCCCAGCTGAGCTCAGCCTGTGTGACCCCCACTCAGGCACCAGTGAGTGAGGAAGCCCCCCCGTGAATCCAGCCCTCGACCTGTGAGTCTCCCAAGATACACGTATTTCCCACTTTCTGAAGGTTCAAGTGATGCCACTGAAACTACCTGAGTACCTGCTTCTCTCACGGAAAGAAATCCGAAGGAGAGTTTTGCTCTTGACAAAAGGTGAGGAGGCACTGAGCACTCAGCACTGGTTTTGCAGCTGTTCTGGACTAAGTGGACCCCAAGCAGTGGAAAGTCTCCTTCCCCGGGAACTGCTCTGTCGGGCTGTGTGTTTCCGCCTCGCTCCGGGTAACGTGCTGGTGCTATTTGCGGTTAGCACGGTACTTGTTGGGAGGGGTCTGGGAATGCTCATTTCCCATGTAAATTAATGGCAACTGCTGCTCCACCTCCCACCGCCCAGACTCGGGAAAGGCTCACAGGCATGCCCCCTTCGGGACAGTGGTGCACCCCTGTGTCGAGGACTTAGACACCCCTCTGCCTTCCCTGAGTTCCTGTCCCATAGGTCTCAGGATCATCACAAAGTGCTGGTTTTGTGTCACTAAGCTTACAGTGGCCTGTAACTCTCGTAGCTCTCTAGCCCAAGAGTGGCCTGGGGCATCCTAACTGGCCTCCTGTGTGGGAACTTTGCCCCACCCACCAGCCCTGGCAGGCCCATCACCCTTCGTGGAGGTCATCACCCGGGGCACAGACAAGAATGATTCACAATTCTGCTGGGGGTGGGGGTGGGGGTGGGGGTGGGGGTGGGGGCGAGGGTGGGGAGACTCCTTCCGCATCAGAAGCTCAGGGCCAGAGTCGGGGTCAGCATCCTGAGACTCAGGCCTGCGTGCTGATTTGCTCCTCCCATACCCCAACCGCCTGGGGCTGCGCTCTACTTACTGAAGTGATTAATAATTCAGAATTAATACAGGGGCTGAGATGTGACCCCTCAGGGGTTTTAGGAGCATGAATAGGCCATAAGTACATCAGTCAGATCCCATGGGCAGCTCTGTCTGGGGTACCTGGAGCTCTGGGTTCAAATGTCATTTCTGCCATTTCCTGCTTAGCTGTGTGACCTTGGGAAAGACATTTAACCTTTCTGAGCCCCAGTGTCATTTATAGCAGAGTAGAGGGTCTAAGATCACATAAAAAACCTGCCCTTACCTTACAAAAAGAGTACTTCTGGGCCTGAGTTCGATCCTGGGCCAGGGCACAGCGTACGTCTCCTGTCTCGCCCGCTGTAAAAATTTATTTAAGAACTTTAATTTGGGGGATAAGTAATGCATATCCTTCAAAAGCTTAAGAGGCACAAAAAGGGGTTTAATGAAAAGTGGTCTCTTCTACCTACAGCCTGATTTCCTTCCGGAGGTGATCAGTGTTTCCACCAGATATAATGTGCCGCAAGCAAGTATGAATATAGCACTTCCTTTTCTCTGCACATTATAAACAGGTTCTTCATTTTGCTTTTTATCACCTGTGTATCTTGGAAATGGCACACAAAGAATGGCCTCCTTGTCACGGCTGTGTAGTACTCCTTCGTCTGAATTGTGCGTAGGTGCACATGTTCCCCTACCCCCAGTCCCAAGTCTGACTTCTTTTTCCGAACTGCTTTTTCTCAGAGGTCTGAGACCTGGTAGCTCATGGCAGGTGGATGAAATAGAACCGAGACTAGATGCAGTGGACAGAGACTGCAGACTGACCTTCCACCTGCCTCCATCTTCGACATATGCCCATGGGCAGGTCCTGCCCTCGCTGAGACTTCTCTACAAGACGCAACCTGCAGTTTTCCCTCCTAGAGCCGGGGTTAGAGCTCTGGTGGCGGGTCCTTGGCTTCTTACAGGCCCAGGACCCGAAGGTGCCACCCACATCTATTCCCTGATTCATTGATTCACTCAGTCGCTTATTTGCCTATTCCTTCACATTTATTCACTCATTCATTTACTCATTCATCAACTCACTATTTCACTCAGTCACTCATTCACTCACTCCATTCATTCATTCATTCAAGTACTTGTTCATTCATTGCCTCACTTTCTCACTCTTCCATACACCTGTTTATTCACTCCTTCACTGATTAATTCACTTACTTATTCACGCCTTATTGATTCGCTCTTTCATTCATTCACTAATTCATGATTAGAGTTATTAGGATGTGAGTGGGAGAGCACTCGGTTGTGGGGGGGAGGGGGTGGCAGTGGATATCATACGTGAGAGGCTGTGGGAGGTTAATGGCAGGGGTGACTGCGTTCTGGCTCCTTGGGAGGGGGAGGGACCCTCCAGTCTGGCTCTCCGCGCCCGCCCGCGCCTGCCGCCCCGCCCCCCGCGCCCGGGAAAGCGCGCGCTCTCGGGGAGCGTCGCTGCTCAGCGGCGAGATCGGGATCCGGAGCTGAGCGCCTGGCGGCCGCCCGGTACCCCCGACCCTCGGCGACCGCCCATGCCCGCCGCGCCCTGGGCCCGCGGCCCTCCCCAGCGCTGCGCTGCGCCGCCCGGCCCGGCGGGGGCGGGGCCGGGGCTGGGGCCGGGGCCGGGCTGGCGAGGCCGGGCCGGGCCGCAGGGCGGCCGCCGGGATGCGGGGCTGGCGGAGGAACCTTGCGCTCTGCCTGCAGCGGCTACCGGACGAAGGTAGGACGCGGCCGCTGCTCAGGCCGGTGAGCACCGGCACCGCGTGGGGCGCGGAGGGCGGATCCAGCGCTGAGCTGCCGGGGGGCACACTCGCCGGCGGCGCCGGGTGAGGGTCTCCAGGGGAAGCGAAGGGCAGGCGGCCACCTCGGAGGCGCGGTGGGTGAGTGTCCCCGAAGGAGGGGACTTGAAGGGGTCACCGCAGGACACACGGTCAGAACGGAGCCGGGCCCGGGGGAAGCCGGCAGGGGGGCTCCACCGGGCGCGGAGCTAGAAGCTAGAATCCGGGGCCGGCGACCGCAGGGGTCTCTGCCCCTTCGAGGGTGCATCCCCTGGCCGTCCGGTGAGTCGGCTTCCTGGAGCACGCATTGCCCGGTGCGGCAGCACGTGCCTCCTCGCTCCCTGCGAGTTTGCCGGGGGTCGGAAGGTGTGGGCGCTCACGGTGGAGGGAGTGGGCTCCTCGGACCTCAGGCTGCGGTCGCTGGGTCCCAACTTTCCTTCCCCTTCCCGGAGGCACCCCTGCGCCCACCTCACAGTCTGCAGTTCCTTAAAGTTGCAAAGAGGCTGCAAGCGGTTGGGGGTGCGGGGGTGGGGGGGACTCGGCCGCACTGCCCCCTGCCCAGCCGAGCCCTGCCGCAGCGCTGCGGCGCAGCCCCTTCCGTACCTGTTGTCTGAACGGCTTGAGCGAGGAAGGAGGACCCGCACCCAGGTCCTTCCAGAGCTGAGGAAAGTTGGGGTTCATGATAATGAAGAACTGCCAGAGCTGTGACTCGGGGCCTGCGAGGTAGGAAGGGCAGTTGCCCACCCGCCGCTCATTCTAGGGGCGTAATGGAGGACGAGCAGGCACCGCGTCCTGTGCACCCGGACGCCTCAGGTTTACCTCTGCTTCAACCTTCACAGCCGCCTCCTCGAGGGGGGCGCTGTTATTCTTTCCACTTTACAGGTGAGGACACTGAGCCTCAGAGAGAGGAAGCCTCTTGCCCAAGGTCACTCAGAGGTAGTAAAACTGGGGTGTCAACCTCAGTCTGTGTGATTAGCAAGATTTCGTTGGTGTCAGACCCACCCTCCTCTTTCCAGTCTGTCCCCAAGTTGGGCCTGGCTCAGTTCATGGGAAAGGATCCAGTTCCAACCCAGATCAGAGCCCCTGTGTGGGGCATGTGGGAAGTAGAGAACTGCGACAAGGCGAGCTGGTCCCTGTCCCTCCTGGCATGTCACAGGGCTAAGTGGGATCTGTAACCCCCACCGCACTGTGGCCTCAGCTTCTGAGAGCCTGGAAACAGAGCCTGTGGAGAGTCTCTTGCTTAGACACCCCCTCCCAATCAGGTCTTAGCCTGTGCCCCAAGGCCCTGGCAGCTCTGGCCCAGGGAACAGACACACGGCTCCTCCTCTGGCTTGAGTTGGTGCTGGCGGTGCAGCCTTAGGGCATAGAGTGTATCCAGCTTTCCTTCCCTGGGGCTGAGATAGGAGGAAGATGGAGAGGACACTGCCAACAAGGGATATCTTGGAGTACCCCTATAAGTTAAGAAGGAATCTTGAAGATCCAGGTACCCACCGCCCCTCTTCAGTCTGCATTTGCTCCTTCAGAGCACAGGGCAGCTCAGCCACAGGCGTGCCCTGCCATCTTGGATCGGCCATCCCCCCGCCAGACCCACTTGCCGTGTGTGTAAGGGGGGCGCCTATCGCTGTCTTGCAGAGTCCCCGAGGGGCATGAAGTGAGGCCGTGGCTCTAGCAGGCTCAGAAGTGGCACTGTGATGTCCTGAGAGTGAGGGTGTTGTTCTCTTGCTCGTGAGCCTCGTGGCCCGCTCCCTCCTTGTGTGTGTGTGTGCGTGTGTGACGGGTGAGGCATGGGGGTGGTGTGTGTGTGAGGTGTGCGTGGAGTCACATGGATGGTGTGTTTGAGATGCATGTGGGTGTGCATGAGGCCTCTGTGTGACACGTGTGAGGCATGTGGGCCTCGTGATGTCTGTACTCGTTTTGGCTGACCCTGGCATGTGTCTTGAAGAGGTCATTCCCCCATCTCTCAATGTCAGGAGATGCCCAGCATTTGAGTTTTCCTTGGAAAATCTTACTTGAGATTGATCCTTGAGCTCAGCACTAAATCAGAGGGTGGCTGGTGCATCCACCCGCGCTGGCAGGAAATTACTATTTTAAAAAGACAAAATCCCTGGCTTTCTCCGGGCCACAGGAAAATTGGTTCCTGTGGGCTGGATCGCAAATGAGAGACTCTGAGATGTGGGTCCAGCTTGATGAGAGACTCGTGGTGGCAGGTCATCAAGCCTGAGAGTTACAGAGATACAGGCGAAGGCCTAGACTGGCACCTCACGGAGAAGAGCGTCAGCCAGCAGGAGGGTGTTTACAAGACCAGCTTCTCTGCTTGGGCAAAGAAGAGGGGACTTGGAGACCAGGCTCCTGTCCCCGCTTGCCTTCTGCTTGCTTGAGTGACCTTGGATGTGCTACTTCATGTTCCCAAGTTCAGCTTTCTTCATCCCTAAGGTGGGAAGGGGACCGCGGAGGCCTTAGAGCCAGTGTTCATAGATCCTAGCACAGGGCCTTGAACATGGTAGGGGCTCAAGAAGCACTAATCCTGTCTTCATTTCCTGCTCTTCTAATCCACTTTAAGTTCAGATTTGGGAAATGAGCCAGTGCATTGAAATTTCTGGGCTCTGAGTAGCCAACGTGAAGCTTCCCCCCTAGGGTTTGGGGGATCTAATCAGGTGTATCTACATGTGGCTACTTGAACCCACCACCTAGCCTTGGTCTTTGAGGTTGGGCAATATCTTGCTTACACTGAGCTCACGCTTTCCAGCACGTGTGTCCCGATCACTCTGCAGGTTTAGAACCTAAAGCAGTAGTCACGTCCCTTGAAAAGTCATGTCAATACGTCAATAGCCACTGAAACTGGGAAACTGTGATTCTTGCTTCATGGTGATTCTGAGTCTTGAGGGTGTGTGTGTGTGTGTGTGTGTGTGTGTGTGTGTGAGAGAGAGAGAGAGAGAGAGGGAGAGAGAGAGACTCAAGTTCTAAGGAAGCTCCATGTAGACAGTGACACAGTTTCTTCTAGTCACTGTATTAAGTACTTCCAGAGGACCCCCTTCCTCTGCCCTCAGGTCTTGCTGGTCTCTATGCAGGATTAGAAAATTAAAAGCCAGTCTCCCATTTTGAGTCGCTCCACTCCCTCAGATAACAAAAATTCAAGGTGCCCAGTGCTTGGGGAATGTGGAGTTGAAAGCTGCAGCAAATTCCATCAGGGAGGCTGCTCAGAGGCGGAAGGCGCCTCGACCCAGAGAAGAAGGTCAGATTTCCATAGACAGATTCTTCCTGTGGTGTGGCCTGATTAATTTTCCTCCTTATGCTAGTCCTTTCTACTCTCTAATGGGCTTTTGGAATGTTAGCCAGGAGGGTTAATAGAAGTCATCACTTCCAGCCCTCTTACTAGAGAGACGGGGAACGTGGAAGCAGTGAGGATGACATGACTGTTCACTCATTTAACAAGTATTTACTGGGTCCTGTTCTGGGCGCTGGGGATACCTCCATGAGCAAGACAAAGACCCTGCTGTAACAGAGCTTACATTCAAGATGTGAAGACAGAGAACAAGTAAACAAACAGGGATGGGGTAGTTACAGTGTCGTCAGATAAGACAACACAGGAACAGAGAGCAATGTGGAGAGGTGGCGGGGGCGGGGTTCGGTAGAGAGGGCAGTTGATCTACTCCTACTGGGTTAAGGGAAGCCTCTCTGAGAAAGTGACTTTTCAGCTGAGACTAAAGAGCAAGAAGTCTTGGTCATGACATGGACAGAAGGAAGAGCTGTGTAGGCAGAGGGAAAAGAACTGGTCTGCTAGGGTAGCATGGGAAGGACCACTTTGGCCTATTGAAGGAAGAAAAAGAAGGAGTGATAGAGAGGGAGAAGAATGAGTGAGGAAGCTGGAGGAGCTAAATCTTGAAAGACCACATCCCTATAGGAGGAATACACATTTTATTCTGTGATAGAGAGTTGGTCAAAGCCTTGACCAAGGATGTGGGGGGCACTGAAGAGAAGCCAGGTCATGAATGATGGGAATGGCAGTGGGGAAAGGCAGGCAAGGCAGAGGAATGGCGTGAGTAGAGGAGCAGAGGTTGGAAGGCTGTAGGACAGAAGGCTGTCCAACAGACAGAACCATAGCACCGAATGCCACCTCGGGGAGCTGTCCAGGGTTCTGAAAGACACATACAGCATCTCTGCAAGTATGACCAGTTAAGGAGTGTGTGTGTGTGTGTGTGTGTGTGTCCCTGTGGTACCCAGCTAGCTGATGTGTCCCTGTGCCAGTTACCTAGGAGACAACGGGAAGACGATGAGGTGGGATCTGATTGGCTACTCACTCCCACTGCTCATCTCTCTGTCAGAACTGCAGGCAGAGGTTACAAATGGCCCATGCGGGCGTGCCAAGTGCCGGAAGGGGAGCTGTGAATGCTCACTGCCCCGATTCCTCTGTGTATTCGTGTGTGTGTTTATGTGTGTGTGTGTGTGTGTGTGTGTGTGTATTTCTCAATGCCTGTGTCTGCACGTCTTGAACAAAGCAGTGGCATCTGGAGTTACTGTGCTTCCTGCTGTGAAACATCTGTTCCTTGCCTTAAATCAGGTAGCGGGGGCCCAGATAAATTTAAGGAGAATCAGCCAGACTTGGGAAGTGATCTTTTGTTTGGTTTTAATAACTGTATGTCAACACTGGAGATGATTCTAAATGCCTGCCTGTACTTCCACAAATGCAAATAGCGCTTTGAGAGGAAGTTATGTCCCGTGACATGGACTGTGATGTAAGCATGCAGAATTGCCCTCTCCCCCCGCACCCCCTCCAGCCGAGAAGGATGATATAAGGTTATAGATTCATTTTTTTCCCCCTTCTCCTTTAACACATAACTTTTTCTTCTACTTTGTGGGTAAGGGACAAGGATTCCACACCTTAATTCTACACCTTAGAAAGGGATGGCGGAGCAAAAACAACAACAAAATATTTGCTTTGTAGTTGGCTTTCTAAAGCAGCAGCCCAGGTAGGCTTGGAAAAAAACCAAAAACAACAACAAAATCAGCTCCAGGGCTGCAGAAAATGTAGCATTCTCTGTCTCTCTTCCCCCAGTCCTGCCTCCCACTTTGCAGAGCCTGGCAGATGACGCAGCTGGTGAGGAAGGAAAAGAGGGTTTCCCTGCTCCTGCTTTGGACTTTCTCTATCCAGGACTCAAGTTTTAATATGCCATGTACCATGAGCTGTCTCTGCCCCTTCCTTGTCAAACTAATAAGGACATTTTTCCCACCAGAAAAAAAATCATACCATGCCTTCTACCCACCTCCCCACTTCCCACGTTTCCTTTACCACTGGGCAGAGGTGTTTTATCTAGAACACATATCTGAGGGTTGTTTTTCACCTGTTTATACATTACCCATGAACTCTATTACTTACAGTAGGGGTCTCACACTTAGATGTCTAAAAAGGCAGGGTAAGTGACCCCAAAGATAATGAGGGAGACCCCAGGGCCTTTGCACTTCTTGTTCCCATTGCTGGGTGGATCAGATCAGGTGGATCAGATCTTTCACCTTATTTGTACACGGTTCACTCCTTCCCTCACTTACTTCTTTAGATCCGTGCAGCTGTCCCTCCTTAGAGAGACCTTCCCTGACCATCTCACCTGAAACAGCAGAGCTTTAGCCCCCCCCAACTTTGTTTTTAACTCCCTTGTTTTATATCATGTAGTAATCACCTTTCTCCCCCATGAGTATGTAAATACCATGAAGGCTGTGATTGTGTCTATCCCATGCCCCTCCCCCCATAGTCCAAGGCACCAGCGCACTGTCTGACACACACTAATTCCTCAATAAATAACTGTGGATGAAGAGAGTGAAATGGGCCTGGGGGACAAAGCTGAACAGAGAGTATAGGCTTTGTAGGGACTCTTGCTCAACCTACCAGATCATCCGATTTTTTTCTAGAGAAGTTAAAAAGCCAGAGTTTCACATACAACCTCTCAACATTAAAGTGTTAACTGGCAGTAAAAACACAAGTGCTGAGGGTCAAACCACACTCCCTGTGCAACTGGAAACCTCTGGTTTTCCAGCCCCTTCAAGATCTGTCCACAGCAACCTTTCTCCCCTCCTCAGTGACGCACAGACCTCGTCCTGCCCCACCTCTGAGCCTTTGCTCAGAAGGCCCCTCTGCTGGCGGAGCCTCTGCCCACCCTCTTCTTCACCCAGCAAATTGTGTTTCTTCTAGTTCCAAGCCCAAGGCCAAGTCTGTGGCTGCAGCTTGATCACCACCCTCCCCAGCAAAGAAAAGTCAGTCTCTCTCACCACATCCGTCCGGCGGCCCTCCTGGGGAGCGTAGCTACGTGTTTGCTCATCTGTCTCCTCTACTAGGTACACAGCTCCGTGGCAGGAATATCCCATTCACCTGTGGGCCTACAGTGCCTGGCACAGGGGCAGCACACAGTAGGTGCTCACTAAGTGAGTGGTGAAGCAGGAAAAGGAAGAGGCGGAGCCCACCTTTGCTCAGCACCCCGCTGTGAGCCCGAGCTGCCTGAGTTCTTGTTCTTCCCTCCCACGAGGACGTTGAGGATCAGCGTGGACTGACTAGCCCCAAGCTCCTGGTGGCGGGGGCTCCCCATCAAGCCCAGCAGCCTCTCCCTGACTGCAGCCCCAATCCCACCTCAGGATCAAACCGCAAGCACAGGCCACACAGGCCTGGCACCCAGGCCCAGCTGAGCTGCTCCCCAGTGGCGTGACCGTGTGTGAAGGGCTTTGCTTCCCGACACTCGCTTTCCTCCTCTGTAGAATGGGGCCGGAGAAGGCAAGTTACTGTAAAGATGCAGGGTGACGGGCCGAGCATGTCCGCTGTAGAGCGGGGTGCACTTGTGGGATGAGACTGGTAAGATGAGAGCAGTGTCTGTGTACTCAGTGAGCGGCATCGCCCTCACCTGCCTGCCAGCTCACTCTGCGGCTGTGACACCCCGCAGGGCCCAGCAGGGAGCCTGGGGTGGCCAGGTGGGTGTGATGGAGCGTGTCTGGCTTGGAGGCAGCAATCAGGGATCACTCCCGAGTCCGTGAGTGATTCCCGCGAGACTTGGATAGCTTTAGCCTCAGAGTGTTTGGGGAAGGGATGCTGTCGTCAGCCTACAACTCACCCCCAAGCTGGAAGAGGGGAGGTTGACCTGCCTCCCTAAACCAACGTAGGTCACCTTGGAAGAGGGCGGCAGGGCTACTGCGCCCCCACTGTGCCTGCCCACTCGCTGGTCAGCGTCAAACAGCTTCGATCGCTGCACAAAAGGGTGCTCTTACGCTGTGCTCTCCTGGGTCCTCAAGCCGCTGGAGGCAGGAGTGATGGTGACCAGTAGCGGGGCCTGGGGATCGGCTCCCCGGCCTGGGTCTGAGGCACCAGATAAGACACGCAGAGGCTGTTTCAGCCTTTCCCCTGAGGGTGCTCCCAGGAAGCAAAGCAAATACTGTGCTCCCCAAGAGCTGGCTTGGGAGGCAGATGGGGTGTCAGATCCCCGAGCTGTGCTCGGCTTGCACTCCAGTGCCTGGGGTAGGAAGGGAGAACTCAAGTCCAGGCTGGGCTGGAGGGCGACATGGGTCCAAGCAGTGTCCACATAGTGCGATGACACTGGGCCAGGTCCTGGCCTGGGGGTGTACTGGGCAAGGGAGTGACCAGTGGGGCAGGTGACACTCGAGGCAGAAGGTGACTCTGTGTCCTCAGCCTGGTGGAGGAGGCCAGGCAGGTGGCAGCAGTTTCACCGCTCCATGTCCTCGGTCTGGGAGGGAGATCTTGGCCAGGAGCCAGTGCTACAGGGGTCAGGAGCCAGAATTCCCAGGGAGGGGTGAAGTGGGAACCAGGCAGCAATCCCATCCTTTGTGCCAGGCCACCATGAGAGTGGAGGAAAACATTGCTTATTGAACTCCTGGAAGCCAAGAACTTCAAATTTGACCTTCAACACCCAACCACTGGGCCTGTTCATGTCCACAGCTGGATTAGCGGGAAGACCCCAGTCTCTGACGGCAGCTCAGCCTGGACTGGACTCACATCCTGGTGGGCTCACCTCTGGCAAGTCCTCACTTCCCTGATCCCAGATTCTTCTATTATGTGCGAGGAGTAGAACACTTGAAGAGGGGGTCCAGGGCTTTGCCTCATCTCCCTGCTCCTCCCCCCTCCACCAGCAGGAGAGACAGAGTGCAGGCAGGTCTGCGGGCTGGGGAGACGGCCTCAGGCTCTTCAGACTGTGATGGAGCATTGGGGAGAGGGAGCCCCGGCTCTGCTGACCTTCCTCTACCTGCTGCTGTGTGTGGCCATTTGTCTGCAAATTCCCTACCTCCCCCTGCCAGCTGAGCTCTGGCCCTGCCTGCGATCAGCAGCCCTGGCCTGCACGTGGAGGGGAGCCGCTGAGTGCATCTGTGGACAATTTACTTTGCCAGGCATCCTTGTTGGAATTATTTCATTAAGCCATCCTTTCGGTTTGCGGTTTTTGAGCCCCAGTTGTATCTCCAGGGCTGGGGTAGGGCGAGATGGCTTCTGCTCCCCAGAGCCCCAGAGGCGCGGCTGAGTGTTGGGCTTCTTCCCACCTCCCGAACTCCAGAAGCTGGGATCTGCGCTCTGCTCTTCCCAAAGCCTGGTCAGCCTCAGCTTACCCAACAGGGACTTCCTCCTCTGCAGTCCTGATCTTGAATGCCTTCTCGGGCGCATGTGGCTGGGAGGCAGGGGTCCACAGCTTTATCCACTGCAGTGCAGTCTCTATAATCCCCAGACTCCCAGAAAGTTAGTGCACTTTTCCATGCTCATTCGAGGATATAGTCACTTTTTCCCCAACGTATTTGTCTGTTCTGTCACCTCTTGTTAAGTCCCTACTGTGTGTCAGGCACTTCTCTTCTGACATTTTATTTGATATTTCCAGAACCCTGACTGAGCATAAGACTCATTATCTCCATGTCACAGTTGGGAACCTGAGGCACATTAGTCCCCTGCACAAGGATGCACTGCTGGGAAGTGGGAGCACAGGGATGTTCCCCCAGAATGTCTTGTTTCCAAGCCAGAGCTCTTTCTGTGACCACAGCACGGCACAGTCAGAGAAGGAGCATATAATACTGTCTGGGTATGGGAAATGAGAGTTGACATCTGAGCTGGGTTTTAAAGTGGAAGTACGAGTTGGCCTTGAAGGAATGGAGCAGGGAAGGGCATTGAAGGCAGAGGAATCAGAATGTGTAAAGGCACGGAGTGGAGAAAAATATGGCACATTCACAGTTGTGCAGTGTGGCTGCTGGGTCAGTTGCATGAGGTGTGTGTGTGGCAGGTGGGATGCCATTCTGGACAGGTGTTTTGGGACCTGATTGTAAAGGTAGGGGTGGCTACACCCTGGTCATAAACAGGTCTTGCTTGCCCCTGACTGTGGGTTAAAAATTAGTTGCCATTACTTTTTAAGTGGCAATTTCACATTAAAAAAAAAATAGATCTGTAGCTTTCTTCAGAGGATCTGACAACCCTGGGCTGGCATTCCTGCTGTCCCTTGGGCACCAGGAGTGTAACTGTCACTCTCCACCCAGATATTGTGTCTCACTCAGCCATAGAGGTGCAGTGTGAGAGACCTTGAATTCACACCTTGACCTTGAAAAGGGGGGGTTTAAGCTTCACCCTATTTAGGCAGCTGAGAGTTTCCAAGCTGGAGAGTGACAGCTTCAGAAAGCCCCTGCTGGCTGCAAGGGGGTGGGAGACAAGGGGAGGCTGAGATACCCCACAGGACCATCCTTGTTATTTAGGGCGCATCGGCTCAGCACACCAGCTGCCCGGTTCACAGTGCCGCTTCTCCCGTAACAGCCCGCGAGGCTGGCTTATCAGCCTCCTCAGAGGAGGAAATAGAAGCTCAAGAGCAGATGCCATGAAAGAAAGGATTGAAAAATTGAACGACATGAAAATTGAGTTTTGTATGACCAAAGAAGCTGCTCACAAGGTTCAGCGACAAATCACGGAGCAGCAGAAGGATTTACAGCCACATCCCAGAGGAAGCAGAACGCCCAGCTGCTCTCCTGCAGTTGATAAGAAAATAGAGAAAAGTCTGGCACAGATGCGTGAGGGAACGTGGATGCGCGTGACTGTTCATAGAAAAAAAAGGGAATGAATTAACTCTGTCTCCACGGGGGCTGGCACTCAGGGCCACTTGGCTCAGATGAAAACACCCCTGAAAGCTCATCAGTAGAGTCTTTCCCCAGCCTCTGTCTCCCATTGCCAAGGCCCCCTGGAGAGGTGACCACTGTTACCTGTTTCTAGCACACACTTTGAGAAATTTCCTTGGTTCCTACATACGCAACTGTGCGTACTTATTCTTTTCCTTCTTTTTACACAAATGTTAGTATATTCTCCTGGACTTTGCACTTACTCTTTTATTATGAGATCTGTTGTACTCAGAGAAGCATTTGTACTTTTTAAAGAGAAACACGAAGAGGCCACGATGTAGCCGACCCCAGGGTGAGACACAGGTGGCTCCCAGCACCCAGCGCCCGAGCCTCTGGGACACAGCAGTTCCCATTTATCGTCCCTCTTGGGATTGTGTGATTTTGCAACAAGGCTAAGGATGTGAGGTGGTTTTACTCACTCAAGCTTGCAGAACTGGATGGTGGCTGTGCTTCCGCTGCAGCTGGGTCTGCGCGGCGAGGAGCAGAGGGGTGTGGGCAGCAGAACTCGGCACCGGGTGCTGCGGGGGCTTCGAGGCCCAGAAGACGCTCCGTTCAGTGTTTCCTGACCAGTGTCTCTGACCTGGGGGCGGTGGCGGCTCTGCTGGCACCTTCACTGAGTGGGGAGTTTGCAGGAGCAAACTCAGGGGCTTGAGTGGGAGGGGCCTGGATGGACAACCTGGGAGCTGGCGGTGCAGTTGGGGAACCCCAAGGAGGGGGTGCCCTTCAAAAAATCATTTTTCGACTGAATGAACAAGTGCTTCTCTACCATCCAGTAAGGATAATTTATCCTGCATTGAAAAATGGATTCTCCCAGGAAGCTTCGCTGCCAGAGACCGTGGAGTCTCAAATTTACTGCTCGCCTTTGTGCTGATGGAACTGGGCTGCCAGATTTATGTCTGGGGTTCAAGGGCAGCTGGCTCTAGGCTGGCGGGAGTGCTGGAGGGCAAGCAGGGTGGGGGCCGCTGTATTTTATAGGGAGACCAAGCCCCAGAAAGGTGTGAATCATTGCGGCTTCCGGGGCCCCCCAGGAGAGGCTGCCCCCCTTGAGGTGACGGGAAGGGGCCTGGCAGTGGGAGGGTGATGTCTGGGGAGAGATTCATTCCTCACAGGCTGCTTGGCTCAGTCACTGGGGTTCTGAGTGGGGAGACTATCTCCAAGGAGGGAAGAGGAGAGAGACCCAGCGGGAGGCCCCCTCAGAACCCCTCCTTCAGGCTCTGGTGTGAGTGACTGACTTTGGGCTGTTGTTTTGTTTCTTTTAAATATTAACCAGCCGGAACTGCCATCTCCCGGCTGAGGGCCACCCGTTTGCTGGGACTGGACAAGACCTCAGGTGGGGTCTGCTGCCTGAGCCCACAGACTGGGAGAGGTCTACAAAGTGGGGTTTGGGTGCCGCAACCAGGACAGTCTTTGGGGAAGGTTAAAAAACATGAAAGCTTCAGTTTACACTTTCTGACACCCTTTCATCTCTGCTATTTCTGCGATGTTGTATATAACGTGCGATACAAATATAGTTACACAGCAGGCGACTCTAAACCGTGCACTCTTACTGTAGAGGAAGGCACAGACAGTCCTCTGTAAACGGGGTACAGAGCTCAAGGGTTTGGGGACTAGCGCTGCCTACCTGTTGGGAGTGTAGCACAGCAGACCCCCCCTAATCTGAGGTTTCATTCTCCATGATTTCAGTTACCTGTGTGCAGCGGTGGCCTGAAAGTGTCATGCACAGTTCGACATTTGGAGAGAGCCCCGCCATTGGCATCACTGCACAGTATATTGTTCTAGTTGCTCCACTTCATTCCGATGTATCGGTCGCCTCTCTCTGTGCCTGTTTATAAATTAGACTTTATCTTAGGTGTGTATGCACAGGAGAAAACAGTATACACAGGGCTCAGTCCTGCCTGCTGTCTCAAGTACCCATTGAGGTCTCAGAGTGAATCCCCTCAGAAACAAGCATGGGGACCACTTTAACTGGGCAGCCCTGGGCTGGGGTCCCCTGGCCTGGGGTGCGGGGGGGTGCCGCATTTACTGAGTGTTCGTAGCCGCTGGGCGTGGGTGCTCCCTTGCTGTTATAGCCCTGATCCTGCAGTAACTCTGGGAGGCAAGCGGCCCCATTTTACAGACAAGGAGACTGAAGCCCAGGGGATTTGTCCCATCTAATGACTGAGCTGGAACTGGTCTCTCAACCCTTCTTGGACCAGTTTCAAGGCTCTTTCTTTTTCTATGTTTCCAATAAAAAAGTCTGACAAATTGTTTGTTGGGCTTTTGAAATATTTTCAGTAACTACATTCAGCAAAGTCAATTAACAAAGACACTGCAATCTCCCCTTCCCCACCTCCATACAGTGCTAATCTATAGCTGTGCTCTGACCTCCTGCTGGCATTAGAAACTACCACTAACAGGTTCTTTTTTTTTTTTTAAGATTTATTTTTTTATGCATACCATCTGGGGTGTAGGCCAGAGGTGTGAAATGGTGAGAGGATTCACCAGAGACAGAGTGGGGAACAGAACAGGCAGATCGACGGAAATACACTGCTGAGGGGAGCAGCAGGCGAGGCAGGAGAGGTCTGCTGCGCCATGTGGGAGTCTCCCTGGCCTGGTATCGAACTCGTGCTGCAGTGGCTCTGGATAGCTTCATAGTGCTGCACTTAACCCATTACGCCACCAGGGAGGCCCTACATTAGGTTATTTCCTGATTAAGCATGGCATTTTTAAATGTAGACCACTTTGAAAAGAGAAATAAAAACCAAGAAGAAAACTAAAATGATCCTCCATCAACCCACCATCCAGGAGCACTTGCATCTATTGGCCTATCACATGTACCATTTCTGTCTTGCTTTTCCTTCATTTACCTTCCCCAGGTCAGCATTTCCCTGGATTGTTAAGAATGCTCGTAGCAGCGAATGCCCAATTCTGCTGCTGGGGCATGGTTTTTGCTTGCTCCCCCGGGGCTGGACAGCAAGGTTGTTTCTAGCATTGTGTGCTGTTATAAATGAGGCCGCAGCGAGACTCAGTTCTCCTGTGGCTGTCATCAGCCTGTAATGCAGTTCTGCGTAGGCTTCCGTGAATGTTATTTCTTACACTTGTCACTTTTAATGGCTCCATAATCTCCTGGAGTGTTGCTGTTCCTCATGTTCTAGGCCATATTGCCTTCTCCATATCCCAAGAGGCCTCCCCACGCCCCCTGGGAAGCGACCCCTCCCCAGCCTCCAGTGGGGAGGACAGGACTGCAGTCACTCTTGCTGGACCCAGCTCCTGCCTCCTGGCTCCCGCCGGCCTTGGCACCCACACCCCGTGCCGCTGACTCGTCCCTGGCTCTCATTCATTCTGCACGTGTTTGCCGGTGACCCACCACACGCAGGCGCCGCTGGGTGCCTGGGACACAGCAGTGAGCAGGGTGGGAGGGCCTTAAATAAGACGAGTGGATGAGACTAGGAAACAGGATGCGACGAGAGAGGGTTCTGGGGTGGTCAGGGAGGGCCTTCTGGAGGAGGTGATCTGCAACCTGCCGCGGGAATACCTAGGGGAAGAGCGTTCCAGGTGGCGGGAACAGCAGGACATGGCCCTGGGGCAGGCCTGTGCCTGGTGCATTTGAGGACTGGAGGCCAGTGTGGCTGCAGCGTGCTGAGCTGGCTGGGAGCAGAGTGGGGGAGCCAGTGGGGGTCCGCAGGCCAGGCCAAGAGGACCTGGGAGATTTTGCAGGCTCTGGATCAAGGGCTTGATCGCTCAGTCCCAGGACTTTGCGCCTGCTGCCCCCCCCCCCCGTGTCCACATACTATGGGCTAAGCAGGGCCCCCCATTTCCTCATCTGGAACGTGGGGACAATGGTACCTTTCTCGAAGGCGGTTGTGAGGATGAAGAGCCCGTGGGGTGTGCAGCGGGTGCCCGGCGGAGCTGCTCACTCCCTCCAGCGTCGGACCCCCCCCCCAGAACGCGCTGGCTGCCTGGGGGCACCAGCTTGCTCTCTTCCATCTGGCCTGACTCCTTCCCGCTGCAGCTCATACCCCCTACCCCAACAGTGCACAGAGAACAAGCTGGCTCTGCACCTGGGCATTTCTCCAACCCCAACTCCCTCCACCCCAGAATTGCTCCCCCCGGAACTGCCCCTCTGTGCCAGGAGCCCATGTGTCACCCAGGGCTACCAGCAGGCCATGCTGGCACCTAGTAGGGACCCTGAACATCAGCTCTGAAGATACCAAGTCAGACATCTAAAAAGCGGCATTTTGTCTAGAAATCTCTAGGATCTTTGTGAGGGTTGCGTGCACCCTGCCGCCCCGGTCCTGCAGACACACTGGAGGGAGGGCAGTGGCCCCTGAGGGGAAACCAGAAGCAATTGCATGGAATGCACACTTAATTTAATGAAAAGGCCCTGCAGGGAGGCAGAGGCAGTGAGGCAGCGAGGGAGGGCCTGTGGCTTCGGCAGGAGTGGATTCCGGGAGATTTATGGTGTTTCATGAAAGATTCAGGTTCTGGCTGAGCCGGGCTCAGCGCCCTGGGCTCTCAGCACCCGGGCAGCGCGGCTGGCAGCGCCGCGCTGCCGCCTGTGGTTGCTGTGTGACTCTGGGCAATCGCTGCCTCTTTCTGGGCTTCTCTTGCCTTCAGGCATCTGGCTCCCCTCCGTTCCCAAAGTCCTTGGCCCCTTGAGGACTGGGCCTTAAATAAGTGTTTTTTCTTGCACTTGCCATTTTTAATGGCTCCATAATCTCCTGCGCCAGTCCCCACCACACCTGGGTTTTGCAAGCATTTCTACCTGCACCAGGTGCTCTTTCTGGCAGCTTGAGCCCTCCCCCGCCTAGTTGTTTTTCCATTTGACAGGGGAAGAAACTGAGGCTCTGAGAGGCTGGCAGATGCACCCGGAGTCACACAGCAAGCCTGGGCAGCTGGGGAGGACTGCCTGGCCCCTTTAAGAAGGAAGGGGTGGGAGCCTCGGAGCTGGACTTGAAGGCCATGCTGGATTCTGACTGGTGGCAGTTCCATTCTCTGCACAGCCTCATGTGGAGCCTGACCTTTTGTGTTTTATTGTACCGTTCAACAAAACAGGGTGTGGAGAATTAAGGGAAAGCCTCTACCCCATAGCAATTAGTGCCAGAGCAGGGAATGTCATCGCGTCCTGGTCTAGACTTTCTCTCTAGCACATCCCAGAAGTTTTGGACTTAAGCTCAGTTCCTCCACTCATTTGCTGTGTGACTCCAGGTAAGTGACCTGACCTCTCTGAGCCTCTGTAGTATCTATAAAATGAGGATGTCAATATGACAACCTCCTAGGCTGGTTGGGAGCATCAACTATTGGCTGATGGCCTAGAATAGGACCCGATATTCATTTCTTAGAAAAAATTGTAATTCTAGGACTGTTCAAATCCTGGAGGAAGTCATACTAGAAAAGAAACCCTTTCTTTTACAGGACTCGGGCTCTGCTGCGGCGGCCCCTCCCAAGCAGAGGAGGAGGGAGAGAACTTGCCGTGGGCTGGTGGTTGCAGATGGCAGGCAGCTAATTTACTTACCTCTTCCTAATAAATATGCACGACACATAAATAAAATATCTCACTTGTACCACTCCACGCAGATCCAGACAGGCAGTGACAGTCGGCAGCGCAGCTCTGGAGCAGGCTGCGTGTGTGTGGAGTCTGGCAAGGGGGTTAATGAGCTGATTTTTCCTGCTTTAACCTAATTTCTTGTAGCACTCAGAATTCCCAGCTCTGGTGGCGCTGGAATTCCCCTCCAGGCTTTCCAGCTGGCTCAGGTTAAGACAGTCCCAGGGACCTTTTGCTCCCCTACGATCTGGGCATAATTGGACTAGACAGCCACAGGGGGTAGGGAGCTCCCCGTGAAGGCTGCTCCTCAAAGGTTTCCCTTCCAGGTGTGGTTTGGACTAGGGGTTAGGACATACTTTGGCCAGTGTGGTGGGCCTCAGTTTACAAACCTCCCCTGCTCCCAGTCCCCGTGCTGACCCATTGGTGGGGGGCCCTGCAGCCAGCTCTCCCTGCTCCCCACTCCCCTCACTCCTCAGGGAGCAGAGGCACGCAGTTCGAAGATGGGGGAGTGATTCCTGGAGCCGAGACGTCCAGGCTGAGCCAGCTCCAAGGGCTGAGCCTTGGGGAGCCGCTCTCTTTTCTCGTGGGTCCCCCCTTGGTGGGATACAGGAAAGTCCACCTTTGAAGAGGCTGATCTCTCGCCTAGTGTTCAGCCCAGAGCCAGGAGTTTTACTGACCTTGGCCCATAGGAATAATCCAGAAACAGGCTCGGGGAGCCAGATTACTTGCTCTCAGGTCGCAGAGCCTGTTGGTAAAGGTGGAAGGCTGGATGCCAGTCCAAGACAGCCTGGCTCAGAGCCGCGGCTTCATCACCCTCTGGGGGGATCCCGACAGAACTGTGTCCGGGGCTGCTGTTCTGAGTTACCCCCACTGAAGTTCCCTTCCCTCTGCCACTGTTAAGTACTTTCCTTTTTGGCAAACTCCCTGCACGTCCACGGTGTCTGATACCTAATTGCGTATCACACCTGGGAAGTTTGCAAGAACCTTGTCTAGGGGACACTTTTGAAAAAAGCAACTTTGTTGAGGTCTAACTTCCACACAATCAACTGCTCCCCTTTTCAGTGTATAGTTTCATTTTGACACACGTATACACCCATGTAGCCTGCTCCCAACCCCTGTCTAAGTCGAGCATCCCCAGCACCCCAAAAGCTTTCTTACACCCTTCCCAAACAGCTCCTGCTCCCCTCCCTGCCCAGTCCAAGCAACCTCTGGTCTGCTTTTTGTCAGCATAGATCTAGTTTGCTTTTTCAGTCACCTATTTGGAATCGCGCAGCCTCTCACCGTAGCCTCTGGCAAGCCCGTGTGTCCAGCGTGCGTGTTCTCGTTCCTTTTCCTGCCGAGTGGCCAGACCTCAGGGTCCTTATCAGGTCTCTGGCCTGTGGGCGTTTGGGGGGTTGAGGTTGGTGCTGCTGCCAATAAAGCTGCTATGAGCTCAGGCCCAAGGGTCTGAGCCAATACAGGTCCCCATCTCTTTCGGGCTTATTGGAGTGTGTGCTAAGAGCATGTTCAACTTTTTACAAGAAGCAGGAAAGGCCAGTATGTGGGGGAAGATGCCGAGCCCAGAGGGGCAGGCAGCTGGTCGCACTTCAGTGTGACAACGGCCCAGCTTCCGCTCCGGCGCTGACGCACCGGAGAACGAGGAGGGTCAGAAGGGACGACTTGGAGTTATGAAATAACACCTCGCGGGTTGCAGGGTGGCGACGTGTGTCGGCGTTACTGCAGCGCATGTTTGAAAGTTACTACGAGATTAAAACAGTTTTAAGAGTACTGAAAAGTTGTACTTACAAGAAAGAAAATGTAACTGAGGCGATGGCTGTTCACGAGACTGTAGTGGTGCTCATTTCACAAAACATGCAGACCTTGAATGACGGCAACTGATATAATCTCGTAGGCCAATTTTACCTCGATCAAAAAGAGAAGCCTTTTATCCCTCAGTTTTGACTGGCGCCTCCATATACAGCATCTCTCTTAACCTCACAGTGGTCTTTTGAGCCGAATCACAGTGTTCCCATTTCCCAGACGAAGAGCTGACGATGGAGGGCACTTGTCAGAGCCAGCAGCTGGCAGAGGCGCAGCTGCGCCGCCGCCAGAACTCTGTTCTGCTCTTTGCACCGCTCCCGCTGACGACGCCAAAGCGTGGGTCACGCCCCCAGCCCACGGCCAGGCAGATACTGTTGATGTAAACTGATCACCACCCTCGTTCCTGCTGACTCAGCCTTGGGGGCTGTGACACAGAACCCCACCCAGCCTCTCGTGTGGGTTGGAGACGCGGGCAAGGAGAGCACCCCAATCTAGCCCCACCCCATCCCAGGTCAGCCCTGCAGAAGAAGGCCCCCACCAGCCCTAAGGCTGAGCCAGGAGGGACCCCAGGTTCAGATCCTCTTCACCCCTCAGGCCCCCAGGATGAGAGTGGGCCCCTGCTCTGCTGTGAAGCCAGAGTCCAGGACTGCACCTCCTTGGTTGGCCCAGTGAGGGGAGAGGGGTGTGTCTGTTGGGGGGCCGCAGGTGGCATCAGGGCAGGGGGGCTCGTCAGGTGCATCACACAGGCCTCAGCCTCACTGCGCCCTGCAAGCTGGGTGTGTCGCCAGTTCTCAGATGAGTCTCAGGAGAGATCCAAAGCCTATAAATAAGAAGAGGCGATCAGTTCTCAAACCCAGGCCTGCCCGGCCCGGTCCCGGCTGCCTCGCGGCTGGCCTCCTTGCTGGAAATTCCCGGCTCCAGGCCCAGGGCCGGGGCTGTTTTACGGGGCTGGGGTGTTGTCACCTGGTCCGTATCTGCCTAGAGGTCCCGTCCGGTGGGACACAATCCAAGTGACCTTTGATCTTTCAACAAATCGGTCCTGAGCAGTGGAACTGAGCGAACCCCGGGCTGAATATCAAGGAGGTGAGAGGGCCTGGCAGGGCAGGGCAGCGGCCCGGAGGTGGGAACATCCAGACAGACTGGAGGGGAACGGGGCAGCCCGGCCCACCAGCCGGACCCTGCCCTTGACGCTGCCGAGTGGTCAGGAGACTCATTTCAGGGGTCTCTGCCCCCCACCCAGTCTCTGTCTTCTTTGTCTTTCTGTCTCTCCTTGTCCTCCTGTCTGTGGTCACCTGCTTGCCTGTCACTGGATCTTTCTTTTGACCTCCTTGTCTTTTTCTGCAAGTTTCAATTTCTCACGGGTTCCCGAAGAAAGGAACACAGGCCTTTCGTTTCCAAAGCTGCGGGTCACCGACACCCAGTAGAGACAGTCCACCCAAAGCAGAGCAGACCTGGGCTGCAGCCGTGCACAGTGAAAGTAGTATCCATCTAAAAATCGACAGAAGAATCAAATCTCCACACCGACAGGAAGACCTGCGAGACTCTGACCAGAGAGATGGGAGTTGTCAGAGTTCGTGGCCGGAGGGAAACCCGCCGCGGCAGCCATATGGCCGGGCTTGCCCGCGCCCGGAGCACCGAGACTGACCGGGCGGTGGAGCGTCTCAATCAGGGCTCAAGGCACAGCCTCCATAAGACAGGGCACGGGGAGCGTGGACGAGGTTTCCCTGTGCTCCTTGCCAGGAAGTGGGTCCTCACGCTCATCAGCAATTGGGGTGTTTGTGCTTGAGGTGTCCTTGCTGTCTAGTGGGGGGTCAGTGTGGACCCTGCCATCTGGGTGTCGTCAGAGGCGCAGTGAGTGCTGACCAGGCAAGGGGGGACGGTCTGGTGTTCCTGCCCATCCACGCACCCTGCCCGCCGGTGCCCTTGAGACACACGAGACACTGTCACGTCCTCCCGTGGTCAGGCCCGCCTCGTCCCCCCGGGGGCCCTCGCTGTGGCTCTTTTCAGCACAGCCCCGACCTCCTCTGTCTCTTGGGGGCACAAGCGAAAGGGACGCAGTGCAGTGCGGTGGGGTCAAATCCCGTCTCCACCGCTTGTGAGCCGCTTGTGAGCCGCGTGGGAGCCGCGTGAGCGCCGTGTGGCTTGGCTCCTGCATCTGTGAACTGGGAGTAATAGCACCCATGCCAGTGGTGTCGGGGGCGAACAATGTGGGGGAGCCCCTGGGGTGCCTGCTGCATGGGGGTGATCGGGGTGTGCGCTTTCTACCTCGGGGTCGTTGCCCACTCTCTCTCCCTGGGTGGGGGAGGGGGCTTTCTCATTAACTCCCGAAAGTCCTACAGACCTTGCACCCAAGCATCTTCCCCCCAGGAGCTCCCTGTTACCCCACCACAGAGCCGCTCTGGGCTCCACAGCGCTCACTGAGCTCAGGGACACTCACAGTTGTCCCCGAGCCCCAGATCAGCCGCCCCTCTCTCCCCAGCACTGCCCTGGGCTTGGCACTTAGCTGCAGTCAGCTGATCAGAGGCTGCTGGGGTAGGACACCGCCTCAGATGGTGGCCAGGGCTCGAGGCGCACTCTCACCTGCGCCGGCCTGTCCTGGCTTCTCACCTGGAAGTGTACCTGAGTTTGCTCATCTCCTTCCTCCCCACCCAGCCCCCACCCCTCTGGGCTCGGGGGAGATAGAACAGCCTCAGCAGATGCCCGAGCAGATGCCAGCTGCCTCCCTGATGACAACCCCTTAATTGCTTCCTCCCCATCCTTTTTGTTTTCCTTAAAGGGCTGCCAGCCGGTCAGGCCCCCAGGGTGGGCACACTAGGCTGCCAGCGCCTCTGCAGTGAAGTTCAGCGGCTGAGGAACTCAGTTCCACCCTCCCTCCCCGTGTTCCCCATCAGAGCGGCTCACTGGAAATGCCCATCTGTTTCGCAACCATCCCAGGCCAGGTAGATTCACCATCGGTTCTGGCAATTTGAAGAATTTTGGAGCCCTTGGCATCGTTTTCACAGACTTTAGTGGTCAGCAGAGGAACCAGCCAGCGGGGAGCCAGCAATGTGAGCACCCTGCGAATCTCTGTGCTCTTTTCTGTGGCTGTCTCTGGTCTCTCGTGGTCTCCTCCGCTTGTAGCCATTCTGCCGTCATCGTCTCTGAGTAATGCCTCCCTTACATATCCCTGACCTCTAGGCGCAGGTGTGCATACTTGCACATGCGCACACGCCCGTGCTCAGGTGTCCGCAGTCAGTCCCACAACCACATGCCCTCTACGTTAACAAGATCAAGGCCGCAGGTGATAGCCACAGAGGCCAATGGCGTCAAAGCCCGACCAACTTTATTTACCCCTCACTGCCTGACGCACAAGATGCCCCTGAGCAGGCTGGCACCCCCCGCAAGGCCTGGCAGCTGGCTCTGGGCTGGCCACTGTGCAGAGGCCTGCCTGGCCCTCACCTCGGGGGCTGCTCGCTGTCAGGATGGCCCTCCCCAGCTGGCGCCGAGAGGCGCCTCCGACCTTCTGGGTGCCTCACCACTGGATCTCCTGCCAGGATGTCCAGCTTCTCATGGACTTGTGATTCCCAGTGACCACCAGGCTCAAACTGCTTCTGCAGGCATCGAGCCCCCTCCCCTCCCTTTGTCAGAGGCCTTGGTTAATGGCCAGATGCCAAAGTCGTGTCAATTGCCTCTGGCCATCTGGGAGTTGAGATGAGGGTCGGGTCAGAGAGTGGGGCTGGACCACAGTAGCAGCTTCGGTCCTGTGTGGACTGCAGTTCTGAGGGCCCCTGGTTTCCACGGTAACCTTGGGAGGGGAGATCTAACCGTAACTTCACAGATTGCAAACTCAGGCTGGCCGTGTGTGTGAGGACAGTGGGCCAGGGATAAAACACGCACTCGTGCAAATGCACACACACACGTGCACGCAGAATCAGAACATCTGAAGCCAGCAATTCTCAACTCGGGGCAGTTTTGCCCCAGGGGACACTTGACAATGCCTGCAGGCATTCAGGGAGTGCTGGCAGCTGGTGGGCAAGGCCACACTTGCTGCTGGATCTCTCCCAGGGCACAGGGCGGCCCCCACCAGGAGAACTATGCAGTCCAGAATGTCAGAGGTCGAGCAGCCCTGATCTAAAAAGTTACTTCTGTTTCAGCACACATAAAAGTTTTCTGTCATTTTGAAAACTAAACTTTTATTTTATTGCTTGATTTTATGTTAAATTACACGCTGGGCTGGGCGCCAGCTTCTTGCTTTTGGTTAGTTCCTCTGAAGCAGTGCTTCTCAGACTGAGGAAGGGCCAGTCATTTCTTTTTATTTTTCAATCTATTGGAGACGGATCCATTTGAAAAATATACCAGCAATGGTCTATTGAAAAATGAAATAAAACAACAAAGACATGAGAAATGCAGGCTGCTGGTCATGCGCCCGGGTGTGTTGGCAATGTCAAATTGCTGTTACTGTCTCTGGCCATTTATTCTCGCCATTTGTTGGGAACTTGTCTATTGCTGTCCAGCAGTCTCTGTGCACCTCCCCTGAGTACCTCTCTGGTCCCTTTCCTGGCCTTGCTATGCAGCTGAATAAGGGGCTAGTGGTGGGGTGAGATGCTCTCCTTCTGGTCTCGTGTCACATGAGTCCTGGGTGAGCCCCAAGGAAACCCCCAGGACAGTCACGACAAGAAAGCACAGGCTTTGGAGCCAGGATCCTGGGTTATACTCACAGCTCCGGCACTTCCTCCCTGAGTGATGTTTGGCGAAAGAAGACCGTTGGTTTCCCCTTTCAATAAAATGGATGTATTTGTCCTGCTTCACGGGGCTGTGCTTACGTGCGTGTGTGTGTGTGTGTGTGTGTGTGTGTGTGTGTGTGTGTGTCTGCAATGAGTCGCCACTTTGCTTTAAACCGTGTTCTATGTCCCTCACTTCTGTGACCCTGGTCCAAGTCCCCAGGACCTATTCCTTGCATGGTTGCAGTAGCCTCTTCACTGGTGGCCCCCACAGTCTCCTCTCCCCTGGCAGCCAGAGAGCATCCTGTTCAAACCTAAATCAGATCACATCCCTCCTCTGTGCAACAACCCCCAGGGCTCCCAGCTTCCTCGGAGTAGCAGATCTGTCCTCTGCCCCTGCGACCTCGCCGACATCCTGCAGGACCTCTGAGACACCCTGGCCACTCAGCTCCAGCCACACTGGCTGCTTCTGGCCTCAAATGCGCCAGGCACAGTCCCGCCTCGGGGCCTGTGCACTGGCTGCAGCTCTGCCTCGCTCGGAGAGTTGCATGGCAGGGCCCCCCACTTTCTTCATTTGTGTGAAGACTTGACTGGAGAGGCTTCCTCCCACACAATCCTCTTACCCCATTTTATTCTCCATCAACGTGTTTATTTCTACATACTAACTCGGTAGAACACTTGAACAAAAAATAATAGAAGGAACACGTAAGATGTTAGAAATGGAACCTAAACACAGCATAATAGGAAGCCCTCAAAAAAAAAAAAAAAAGGACAAGACAAACCAAACCAAGAACAACACGCTCATTGCACCCCGCCTTAGAGCGCCCGGGTGCTGTGTTCACCGCCTGTCTCCCATTGGAGGGGTGTTAGTGCTACGAGCTTCAACCTTGGCTTGAGCTGAAGAGCTCCCCGGCCATTGGTTGCGAGCAAGTAGATGACCAATGGCAGCCGTGGAATGCAGGGGTCTGGGGTCAGATGGACTGATTGTCCCTGGTCATCGCAATGGTTTCTTGCCCGGTCTTGGTTGCCCTGTGAGCGGGTGACCTCGGTCTGACCCGGTCCTGATCTCTGCGGTGACATCAGCCCAGACTTTTTGTTGTCTCTCCTGACACCCGAGATGCCGCGTGAGACTGCAGCCCCGAGTACCCCGGGCCTGGCGCCGACTAGCCTCATTAAGTGTAGCCGACATGTGAACTTTGAATGACTGGGGCTGGGGACTTTGAGTGACTGGCCAGGATGCCTCTTGGGGACCTGCCTCTTCATCCTTGGAGATGTCGTCTCAGCGCTCAGAAGCAGATCGAAAGGGGGCTTGGGCCAAAGGTCCTGGGCTCAAACCCTAGCTCGATTCTCGCTGCTGAGTGGCCTGGTATAGATCTCTGCCGCCAGGTGGGGAACGGAATGAAGGGGTCCCGCCCCGGAAGCCCACCTGGTTGCTGGACCGACAGCCAGCCAAGGCCCAGGGTGGGCAAGAGGGGGGCCCCTCGCTGAATGTGGGGCTGTTGAGCACCTGCTGTTTGCTGGGGCTGCACACGAGGTGGGCGTGTCCCCTGCCCCGTGGAACTGACATGGGGGGGGCAGGTAATAAATAGGAAATACAAGTGAAAGCTGGTTTGCCAAATGATAAATGCTAAGGAAAAAGTAAGCAGGGCCCAGGGGGCAGGGCTTCGGGGAGTGGGGCCGGCCCCTTCCCTTGGTCCTGAGAAGATGGTCTGCTCGCGTCGTCCACTTTAAGGCCGGCAGGGTGAGTGACACGCGGCCCTCCTGGGTTGGTGGCTGCTCTCTTTCCTCCCTGGGTCTTTGGGACTTGGGTGTAGGATCTGTTTGGGGGGAGCAGGCAGGAACCTCAGGCCAGTGCCCCCCTTAGTGTTACCCTTATGTGAGGACGTGAGAAGGCCCCGGTCAGCTCCCATCCTGTCACTGGGCCCAGTGGGGGCGCTGCTGAGTGGGAACGGCTACCTGGGGGGAACCCACCACCTTGGGTTCAAGTTCTGGCTGCTTTTGAGAGACTCTGTGACCTTGACCTTATTCCTTCCCCAGTTTGGGCCTCCATTTCCTCACCTGCCAAATGAGGACAAGAACCTGTCACGTGGCACTGTGTCTTCCAAGTGTGGACCCGCCTCCTCCCTCTCTTCGTTTCTTGCCTCAGTTTCCCAGAGGGTGGTCCCACTGACAAGAGGGTGGGCCTGATATCAACTCCAGTTCTGACCCAGATGAAGCTTCCCATCCACCCGAAATGTAGGGGGGTGACCCTAGGGGCGCTTGGAGCCCAGGGTCACACGGCCGGTCAGGACTCAGGGGCCGCCCCCGCCCTGCTCTGCCCTGCGCCCCAGCGCCTCGGCTGTCACCCAGCTGAGGTGGAAGGGCCCGGGGTGGCGGGCCTGAGGCTCGCAGGGCCGGTGTGGGCCACGCTGCGTCCCGTACGCATTTTACCCAGTTCGCTGTATTTAATCGCACCCACCCACAGGCTCTCCTGCCGACGACAACTGCGCGTCTGTGTTTAGAACAGAGTGGGTGCGAGGGTGGCTCCGAGCCAGCCTGCCTGGTTCAGCCTCCAGCGCGTGGCCTCGGGCTCTGCCCTGCTCCCTGCGCCTCCTCGGGCCCCCCCGGGGCTAATCACAGTTGGAGAGCGTTGACGTCTGCAAAGACTGGGAGCGGTGTCTCCTGCAGAATCATCCGTAGGGAAAATCTTTTAATGCCCATTTTTCAGATGAGGAAGCTGCAGTCCGAGTGCCTGTCATGTAATTAGAAGACACGGCTGGTTCACGGAACCCCAGTGGGCCCACACTTGCTCAGTGTCGCAAAGCCATCACAGCCCCCGGGGCCTGGGCACGTAGCACCCACTTTACGGCAAAGGGCCTCGGCAAGCAGTGCAGGCTATGACCCAGCTCTGTCCGAGTCCAGACCCCCGTGTGCTGCCCGCTCCAGGTGTGGGAGGGAGACCTAGGAGGCAGAGCCCGTGGTGGCGCTGGCATGTCCTGGCACGAGGAGGGGTCCCAGTCAGGCCACCCCTGTACTTGCTGGGCCCTAACTGCCATCACCTCTGCCCAAGTGCCCCTGGATTTAATCTACATCCTCATCTGTGGTGGCTGCCCAGGCGTTTACTCCTGATTACTGTGCTGGCAGGGTAGTGCCAGGGACATTAACAGGCAGGCCACCTGTTTCCTGGCAGGTGGCCCTGTTGGTGCACCTGTCGGACAGGCGCCCTGGCCCAGGCCGAAAGCGCTTGCTGGCATTGTTCTCCTTGGCTCAGGAAGGATTCGCAGCCATCAGACAGATTAGCCTCCTGAGGGGCTGCTCTCTGACTCTGCCTTAGAGGGAATCTGGTGAGGGTGAAGGGCACAGGGTGGGTGGAGAAGCTAGAGGGGCCGGGTGGGGTCGGAAATCCCTCCTCTGCCACTTGGGAGCCGTGTGATGCTGGGACAGCCACTTTCCCTCTCAGCCTCAGTGCCGGTCTTCATTACAGACGCGATCAGGCAGCGAGTCTCCATCCAGGCACCCACAAAGCTTCCAATGCAGAGCTGGTTGTTTTAAGCCCCGGGCTGCTACCTGCCATGCTGCAGGTGCCGTTCCCTCCTGCCACTCACGTCCGTCCTAGACAATGCGGGATACTCTTACATCTTAAGCATCATCTCATTTTACCGATGGGAGCTGAGGCCAGAGTGTGACAATGACCCCGCAAAGAGTGGGAGCTGGGGCCTGAGCCCAGTCCGTATTGGCCTCTCCAGCCCCCAGCCTCCCTGCCTCTCCCCTCACCCTCTGAAGTTCCTTCTCTCCGAAGCAGCCAGAGTGATGTAAACGACAGGTGGCCTCGTCCCTCCTCTGCTCCAAACGCTGCAGTGGCTCCCACCTGCCTCACAGAAAAAGCCAGGGTTCTCAGGAGGCCCTGCATGAGGCCTCAGGACTCCCTTCCTGCGGGTGCCCCCCCCCAGGCTGCCTCCTCCCTGTGGGGGCCACGCCCCCCCCATGGTTCCCTCCCTCTTTCAGTCTTACTTCAAATGTCACCTTCTCTGCAAGGCCTGTTATGACCCCTGTTTGGCTTTGTTTTAGATCTCAAATTTTTGTTTACTTCCAAGTGGCGCACACATAACCTAGGACGCCCTTGGGCGTTTTAGTGGTGAAATCTCAGGTTTTTAAAAATTTCATCTGCATCTTCAACAGATAAAGACTTTCTTAAACATTGTTACAATAGCAGGATCCACCCAACCAAATTAACCGTGATTCCCAGGGCTTGGATCGCCCCAGCCCCACCTGCTTTCTCCAAAATAGCTTCTCTCTTGGTTTATTCAGTCAGTGCCCAGCTAAGGGCGCTGGATGGCATTTGGCTGGTGGGTCTCTTCAGGCCTCTTAATCTGTAATAATCCCTTCCTTCTCCTTTTGTTCCCCCCATTCTTAATTTATTGGGGAAACCAGGTTCTCTGTCCTGTGGAATGGCCTCCTGGTGTCATTTAATACATGCTTCTGTCCCCTGTCCTCTCTGTCTGTTGGTCTGAAGCTGCATTTGATTCAGGTCCAACTTTGGAGGGAAGAATACATGCCGATGGGGCTGTGGGCCGCCTTCCACAGACCCCGCCAGCAGGCGCATAATACTAGAACGTTCCAGTTTTGGCAATGCCAGGATTGGTCCAGGGGTTCCTGGGCTGGCTGCCTACCTCTCCCCCATGGTCACGGGGTCCCTTTCAACCTTCCACTGAGGGTCAGTGCCAGGGCCTTTCATCAGGACTGCGGAAAGGTGTTTTACAGCACTATTGTGTCCTCTGCCCTGATCAGCTGTGGTTCTGTAAGAATGACTTTTCTTTGGTAGGTTCCCCTAAAATTCTCTTTGTATAGGAGAGTCGGGATAAAGGCCTTGTTCTTTACCTTCGTAAAGTGAGCTTCGAATAGTGAGCTGGGGCCTTGACTGCTGCCAAAGGGACCCAGGAAGTTCTTTCTCCCGAGAATCGTGAACACCTGGAGTCATGAACACCGCTTCCTGCTCCTTGTTCTTTTGGACGCCCCCTTTGGCCAAGTGGGAGCCCCTAAGCTGGCTTCTGTGTCTTTTCAACCTCCCGCATCAGAGTTTGGGCATTTCCTTACTTCCCAAGATGTCCCCGGCTCACCTTGTACTTTCAAACAAGAATTTTTGTGGGGAGGCCCGGGAGCTTTTTTGGAGACCTCAGTCTGAATTCTGGAAAGACTTTCTCATCAACAGTGTCTCTCTCTGCTCCGATCACCTCCCCCTGCTCTGTTTATTCATAGCCTGTCTCACCTCTAACGCGATGCCTAATGGTCTTACTTATTGCACTGGTCACTTACTCTCCGCCTTCCCCACGAACAGCAGCGGCACAAAGTCTTGAGGCTGTTCACAGCCCACAGGTGCTTCCTGAGTGTTTGTTACTGAGTGAGTGAATGGGTGGGTGGTCCTCGTGCTGACCCTCACCCCCCCCCCCGCCTGGAGACTCAGTGAAATGGGGTTTGCTCCCACCCTCTCTTCTGCCTGCCAAGGGGGGCCGCTCTTTCATTTAGCTCAGCAGAATAGGGCGGCAGAAATGTCACCACTTGGTCCATGGGGAAGAAAGGCCCAGGTGAGCAGATTAAAGGCATGTCTGATGAGATGCTAGTTTGTTTGGGGAAGCAGGTGGGGGCGGCAGCAACCCCGGGCCTCTGGGGCTTTGTGAGGCTGAGGCAGGAATGGAAAAGGCAGAAAGGGGTGAAGGCTGGCTTAGATCCTGTTCTGGTGCTCTCCTTCCTCTAGCTCATCCTTGGGCTCTGCCAGCTCATTTTGGGGGTGTTCAGACGGCCTTCCCTTTAATCCTGGCCTGGCTGCCTCAGTGGCTGTGTAACCTTGGCCAGTGGGAGAAACTTCTCTAGCAATGAAAGAAATGAGATTGCACAGGCAGGGTGAACCCAGGGAGGACTTCGGAGGCCAGAAAACAAGGCACAGACTTGCTCAGAGCTGCGCCGGAGTAAACAGTAGGTATGGACCTGAACCCTAGCTCCGCCTGGGCTGGCCTGCCGCTCACCCTCGGTCTCCTCTCCTCTAAGGGGTCCTGTGCTCCCTCACCCTTTAAGGGGACTGCTGTCTCTGTGGAGAAAGCCCTGTGAAAATCTGGGGCCCCGGAGGCAGTGCCTGGCAGATGCGACTCATAACAGGCGAGGTTGGTGCCTGGAAAGCAGACCCCGCGTGCCTGCTCAAAGCACGGGCACTGCCGTCTGCCCTGCACCCTGCCGGCCGCGCTGTCCTCAGCCGCGGCCTCCTGCCCCCAGGGTGCGGCTCTGGCCTTGCTGAAGGCAGAGTTCAAGGAGTGGAGCAGTCCATGGTCTGTCATTCACTCGCTGGTGAGCCCCTGCTCTGTCCCGGGATCTGGGGCTCTGGAGTAAGAAAGACACTGGGTCAGTACAATGAGGCTGTTCTGGGAGCTTCCCGGCCTTCCGCGAGGCTTGACACAGATGTTCCTGGACTCCTGGCTCTCCTGTCTGGTCGTGGCCAGGCCTCCCCTTGAGGGCTGGTCCCCAAGTGGAGCCTCACACTATCAGTCACCATTCTTGTCGCTCACCGAGCCCCTGCCGCGCTCACCTGGCTCGCTGCCCCGAGCTCAGGGCCCGCGCAGACCGACCCTGCTGGAGAGGGGGCTGTGAGCCCCACTGGTCAGATGAGAGCCTGAGGCACGGGGTAAGGGTTCGCAGCCAGCCTGCCCGGCTGCAAGGTCTGCGTTCTCTGGCTCCCCCCACTCTGCCCGGCCAACGCGGACGCTGCTGCTCAGCTAGGGACCTGGCTCTGCCTTCCCCTGGGAGAGGCTCGCCGTGCAGCGCTGGATTGGGGGCAGCCACATGCTGTCCTGTCTCAGGAAGGAGCCGCGCCGTCTCCGTCGAGTGCCCGCTCCAGCTCCGCGGGCTGGCCCGAGACTCAGCCACCCTCACCTCCCTGTGGGGTTGGCTTAAGGGTCCCGGGGACCGATGGCTTCACTAAGTCGCCCCGACAGGGTCTCCCTGAGCTGAACCTCTGCCAGCAAGAGTCTCCCCGATGCATTCAGCTGGAATCACTTGCCATGGGGGTGCTGAGCCTGAGCTTGCCCTCTCTGAGGTTGCTCCTCAGGCTTCGGGGGAGTGTGACAGGCACGAGAAAAGCAGAGACCCCAGGACGGACAGAAGCATGGAGACTGGAGAAGGGAATTGCCTTCTCAAGGGGTAATGCCACCCCACTCCACCCTCCTCCCTAGGAGGAGCCCTGCACTTCCCAGACGGAGGTGGGGTGATGGCGGCGAGATGGGGACCGGCTGGAAGTGGGAATGTGGGACGTGCAGATGGCCCCACGGCAGGCCATGCCCGGAACCTTGGCCCTTCCTGTGCGTGTGGGCTGTGACCTGACCCTTTACCAGGCCTCAGTGGTTTGGAGGAGGGAGGCGGGAGCCTGAGCTGCTGCCTTGGTGGGGGAGGGAGGAAAGCCCAGGTTCACTTCCGCGACACGAATGCTCCGTGACCCTGAGCAAGCTGCTGCCGTCCGCCTCTTGCTCCCCGAGCATCGTGCTGCTTGCCCTGCTGACTTCAGGGGCCTACTGGGGGACAGAGAAGAGGCTGGCCGTGCACGAGACAGGAGGGGAGCCCAGGTGCATATATTGGGCTCTTGCTGAATGCCTGGACCACTCACAGGGAGTTCCATTGCCTTCACCCAACCTGCTGTCAGGTCGAAACTCTGTTCTCCCCTCATAAATGAGAATAAACCGCAGCAGTCAGGAGGAAAGAGGCAGGCCCTCCGCCTGACATTCTATGCCAATGATTCCATCAAATGCCTGTGCTGACCACAGGGCACCCAGGATGACCAGCCTGCCCGGTGTGTATCTTCCAGAGCTCCCAGCCCTGGGAGAGGGTAGACTATCTCAACCTAGTATGAAAAGCATTACCGAGCCCGCTCGGGGAAGGACCTCTGTGGGCGGGGGTCTCTGAAGGCCGAGCAGGTTTCCAGGCAGAGAAGTACTGTGGAGCCAAGTCAGAGCGGAAGGGCGTCTGGTCGTGGCTGCTGCAGATGCAAGACCTGGGAGGGAGGGAGGGAACCGGGATGGAGAGATTTGGGCAAAAGAAGGGGTGGGTGAGGAGAGTACCTTGGGAGGACGCTGGGGAGGGGGCCACGACAGAGATTGGGAGCAGGGTCTAGAATCCCGGGAGCTGCTCCCCTAAGGCCGGGCTGTGAGGAGGAAGGGCTTGCTGCCACCACGATGCTGCTGGCTCCAGAGAGAGGATTATCTATTTTAGCAACTCGAGGAGGGAGGGAGGAGGCAGGGAGCGCCCAGCCTCTGCCAGTTAACGCGGGCAGCTCCGGAGTGCCAGTGCGAGGAGCCGGAGTGCTGGGCTCAGCACGGGAGGCTGGGGCAGGCCGAGTCCCTGGCCTGGGCCCCGAGGCCGGAGGGGCACGATGCTGGCAGTGTCACTCAAGTGGCGGCTGGGCGTGGTGAGGCGGAGGCCCAAAGGTACGGGGCAGGGCCGGGCGGGCCGGGCAGGCCGGGCGGGCAGGGCCGGGCGGGCCGGGCAGGCCGGGCGGGCCGGGCGGGCCGGCCTTCGTCTGCCTGAGGGCTTGGTGGCTGACGGAGGTACAGGGCAGGCGCTCAGGGGGCCACGGAGGCCACGGAGGTGGAGGGGTGCTGGGGGTCCCCCCAGGTCTCCCCTCCTTGCCCACCCTGTCTCTCCCTGCTCGCCTAGACTCTTCTGGCGCTTTTTGATTTCTCGTGGTTGTGTGTCTTCTTCTCTCTGAACCTCCTCCCTCTGCCCCAGCCACCCCACCTCGTCCTCCCCATCTCTCTTCTCTCTGGTGGACCCGCTCTCCCCAGCCTCCCTCTCCCCCTCTCCCCTCTTCTCTTTGTCTAAGTATCTCTGTCTCTTCACCTTCTCGCCACTCTGTCCCCTACTGTCCTTCTTTGTCTGGCTCTCCCTGTCCCCTGCCGTCCTCTCTCATCTTTGGCTCGCTCTGCCCCAGCCTCTGTTTTCCCTCGTCTTTCTCTTCCTCTCTGGCCTGCTCTTGTCAGCCCTCTCCTTCGTGGCCTCCTTTCAGGCGGCGGGGCCTGCCAGGCACTCCTTTCTTCCCCGTCTGGCCTGAGGCTGTCCAGGTAGAGCAGGGCCGGCAGGGGGATCGCGTGCGTGCGTGTGTGCGTGCGTGTGTGTGTGTGTGTGTGTGTGTGTGTGCATGCAGTGTGGGGGGGGGCGGGGAGGCGAGTGCAGGGAGCCGCGGCAGGGGGACACCAGGTGGAGGCGGGGCTTGGCCCTGGGCGAAACAGAGTCTGCGAGGCCCAGGTTGCGGGCCTGTCTCTGGACCCATGTCCAGTCCCTCAGAGTCCCCAGAAGGAGGCTTGGGGTGGGGTGAGACTGGGGTGGGGTGGGGATGGGGAGGAATATCTGGAACTGGGAGTCAAGCCCCCCAGACTGCGACCCCCCCCAGTTTCACTCGTGACTCCGTGTGTTTCCATCTCTCGCCTCCAGTATGGAGGCGTGTGGGGCCAGGGCGCCTTCACTGTCTGTGGGCCTCGGGCCGAGAACTAAGAATAATTAGACTGTTAACAAAGACGGTAACTGACGCTGATTCAGCACACTGTACCGGGCAGTGCATTAACTCACCGCTTCCTCCTAACGGCCCTGCAAGAGTTGGTTGCTCCTACCCTTTTCCTGACGGTGCAAAGGGAGAAATCGAGGCACAGAGAGGTTAAGCACCTTGCTGAAGGTCACACCACTGATACACAGACACTCTCGCAAGTCAACTCTCATAGTTGCCAAGAGCATTTCTAAAATCTAGAATGTGTAGAAGACCTCGTCAGGAAGGGGGGCTGCCTCGGGAGTGGGCAAGGGCTACCTGCCCGGTCCCTGGGAGCAGAGAGGGCGGGCTCTAGGCCAGCCTGCCCACAGAACACCGGTAGTCTGCCACCCCGTAAGTGCCTGACAGCCTTCCACGGAGAGCGCTGCTGATGGCGGGAGAGCATCAGGATATCAGGGTTCCCCTCGGGACCTTGCAGGGTCGTGGGCTGGTTCCACCCCCAAGAGCGAAGCCCATCCCCCGTCAGGCCCATTGTCCTGTTCGGGTCTGTAGGCCCTGAGACCCCGTGGGGTCCTCCCAGGCTGGGGAGCGGAACGGACTGTGTGGATCAGGTTCTGCTCCTTGGAGATGCGGGGTGGGCCGGTTTTGCCCCTGGCAGACCAGGATTCAAATCCCGCTCGTGGCTCGCATTCTGTGCTGCAACTCAGAACCCCCGTTTGCTCATTCGGGAAAGGGACCCAAGAAAAGTTAACCTCCTGGGGTGGCAGTGATGATCGGAGAGACGGGGCAGGCCTGCACACAGTAGGTGTGGCCATTTCAGATTCCATCTTCCCACCAGCCGCCGACACTGTCTCTTCACTCACCACGGCGCACGCCCTCCAGGGACCCTGGGTGTCTGGGACCAGCAGCTCCAGGAGCAACAGCAAAGCAAGCAGAAGGGCGCTCGGGCGGGCTGGCTGAGGGCTGCTTGGAGGCTTCTGCCTGGCTCCTCTGCACTGCTCGCAAGGGAGCAGGATGAAGACAGGGCCAGGGAGGGGCTTCTTGTGTCTTTTCCAAAATATTTTTTAAGTGCCTGAGGCTTCATCTCACCCCCAGCCAATATTTTTAATAAATCTTCCTGGACCCCATCTTTTTTTTTTTTTTTTTTTTTTTTACATACAAGCTGGGGTACAGGCCAGAGGCGTGGGGCGGCGAGAGGGTTCACCAGAGCCAGAGCAGGGAGCAGAACAGGCAGATCAGAAACACACTGCTGAGGGGAGCAGCGGGCGAGGCAGGAGAGGTCTGCCTCGCCATGTGGGATTCTCCCCGGCTGGGCGTCGAACCCGCTGCCGACAGCTCCACAGCGCAGCGCTCAACCGCTGCGCCACCGGGGAGGCCCCTGGACCCCATCTTTTCTGGGAAAACCCCACGTTCCTTATCCTGTGATTATTTGGATGGGTGGGGGGGCCTGGGTCCATGCTTGTCTGGACTCCTCCGTGTTCCTGAGACTGGGGTCTGAGGTTCTGCTCCAGCCAGGAGCAGATTCCCTGCCTGGTGGTGAGACTGGGCGGAGGTGGGCTCCCCAATTTCAGGCACAGGTCTGAGAGGCAGGGTGCGCACCTGCTGTGTGCATACAGAGATGGGAGCGCCTACCTGAGTCACCTGATCTCAGGTGGTCACACCTGGACTGCGAGGAAAGAGGCTCAGGAGGGGAAGCTCAGTGGGACTAGCTCAGCCCTAACACCACGTGCTGGCCCGGTGTCTGGGACACCCCCGGCCTCGGTGGCTGCTCTTCCTCTACTTTGTGAAAGCGAGGTGCCTCCCTGGAGGGCAGAAGCAAGGCTTCTAGGAGATCAGGTCAGGGAGAGGTTTCCTGAGAGGCAGTGCTTGGGCCTTTGAGGGCATAAAATGGTTACGTTCGCGTCAAAGGGCTCTAACTGGATGTGTGCTGCTGTGAGGGGCAGGATACACAGAGCTGAGGCCCTGGAGCCGACTGCTGGTGTAAATACCAGTTGTGCAACCAGAGCAAGTGCCTTCACTCTGGGCCTCAGTTTCTCCATCTGTGAAATGGGCTTAATATTGGAACCTCCCTCACTGGTGACTGCAAGGGCAACTGAGGAGATATTTTTGAAATGCTTGGTGTCAGGGCCCCACAAGGGCCCTGTGCCACTTATTCAGTGGATTCTGTTCTGGGCCTTGGGGGTACAACAGGGAACTAGAGCCACAAAAATCCCTGCAATGGAGCTGACATCGCTGGAGCAAGACAAATAAGGAAAATGGCATTGCAGTCTGTGGAGAAAGAAAGCAGGGAGAGGAGATGGCGTGTGTGGATAGTGGGGTGTGATTTTAAATGGCATGTGACAGAGGCAAAGCCCTGATGTAGCTGGGGAGAGTGCCCTGTGGCTATGCAGAGGCAGAGTGAGGCTGGCCAGGGCCACCGGCCGCCAAAGGTCCTGGGGTATGAACCTGTCCGGCTATTGCCGGCCGACAAGGCTGGAGCAGAGTGAAGGGGAGAAGGCAAAGGGAGGCTGGAGGGCAGGCGCTCAGGGAGGGTCTGGGCCTCCCGCAGGCCAGGGTAGAGCTGCGGGCAGTTGTAGGATAAGGAGGTCCACAAGGTAATAACCTCCCTGGTGGCTGCTTGGGGCTTCCCAGGACAGGGAGGGGCTGTGCTGGGCCCTCCCGCGCCCCTCCGTGGCGTCTGTGATGAATTATTCACTCCTTCCTTCCCTAGTAATGAGACTCTCCTGGGCTGTCTCTCGCCTCCACATCCGCTCCTGGCAGTTCTCGCTGCTGCAGCTGCGGGGGGGTCTCAGATCCCACTCCCAGTGTGGAAACAAGCCTGCTCAATAGCACCCCACTTCCAGGCCTTTGCCCTCCCTACTATGGGGACCCCAGGTGGGCAGACAGTGACAGTCTCGGAGACCACTGTTTTTTTCCTCACCAGGGAACCAGGGAACTGGTAAACTCATCCCCGGGGGTTGTTCCCGGCACTGCCAAATCCCAGCCGCCCGGAGACAACCTCTTCACCTGTTCCTTGCTCCCCGAGCATTTACTGAGCACTTATTGTATGCCAGTCGCCATGCTAAGTATTTCACAGAGCTTTGTCATCCTCACAACAGACTGGGGAGCTGTGAACTAAAGTGCCCCATTTGCGACTCAGGAAACTGAGGCTCAGAGGGGACCGGCTTTCCAGGTCAGGCACCTCGGATGGAAACATGACTTCTGAGCCCAATCACTGGCTTTTCTCAGTGGCCAGTTTCTCTGGCCTCCTGCCCCTCCCCCCAGGTACCCCTCTGTTGCATTCCCAGCGTGTGGCTAATGGTCTGTGTTCTCCACTATCCCCAATGTTGTCTGCCTTCCCTCTGCACCCCCGCCCCAGGACAGCCCGGCAGAGACTGCAGTGGGGTTGCCAAGCTTCCCCCTCTAGGCTGAGGAACCCCGTCCCCTCCCCCCACCTCTGTGCACCTTGCAGCTGTGTCCCTCCTGGGTCCCTGCACACACTGCGGGTGAGTGTCCCCACGGCGCAGTCACCTCGCTGTTGTCACCCACCTGAACTGTGCCCTTCCTGTCAGCTGCAGTCCCAGCGCTGCCTCTGTTTGCCCCCTTGGGCCTTCAATCCCCTACCTGCTGCCTGTCTTAATTGCCTGGGTGATGGCGAGGCCACTGGCCTCGGCTCCCTCCCCAGGGAGGTGACCCACTGCGTGGAGAGAACACCCATCAGGCAGGAGACAGGCTGACCCTGTTCCCTGTGTGCCTCCAGGCCTCAGTTTCCCTCTGTGCAGCCCCCCACCTCCTGTGGCTGGAAGCCTCCTTGCCCCCTCCTCCATCCACCCACTTTGCTCTCCTTGGTTTGACCTTGTCTTTCCAGGCGCCATGTTTCGCTGTCTTGGCCGAGAGGAGCCAGTGACTCATAAGCAGATGTGTGGGCAGGTGGGCGGGCGAAGTGGGGTACATACCCGGCAACCTCTCACAGCCACACAACTGGGGTCCCCTCAGGTGACCTTGGGGAAGGTCCCTGGGCCTCGCCGACTCTTGGTGCCCGTGTGTAGAAGGGTCTGCTTGAGGGGGCTTTGGAGATGGCCAGGGCTCTGGAAAGATTCCATAAGACATTACACACGAAGTCCTGGGTGCCCAGGAGGCGACGTGCCTGGCGGTAGCCCCGCCTTTCTCTGGGCCTTTCATTTGGGCCGAGGGTCGTGCTTGGCCTGGACTGGGTGGTGGGACTCCTGGCGCAGTGTTTACCACAGGCTGACCCTGGGCCCGAGGCCGGCCTCTGGCTCTCCCTGGCACTGGGAAGCTGCGCTCAGATGAGGGCTGTGCCCGCCCCCCAAAGCCTCCCGGCTCACCAGCCACCAGGGGGAGTCTCTGGAGTCAGAGTCCTTTGTGCAGAAGCTTCCACCACTGCTCCTGACAGTTGGGCCCAGATGTAGCTGCACGGGGTGTCTGTGGGCCCCCCCCATCTCATAGTGGGGCTCCTCCTTGAATGTCATTCACGTGGCGGCAGCAGTGCCAGGAATGCCCCGTCAGGCACCTCCTCCCCTCCAAAGCATCCTGTGTCTCGGTGACCCAGCCCCCCTTGTCTGACCAGCTCACTTACTCTTTGGGGGCTCTTGACCCGGCCATGCCGGCGGGTGCCTTCGCTGCACATACCACATCCCGCCCGCCCTCACCAGGCTGTACCCTCTGCCTGGACTGCCCTACCCACTCACCTTTGATTGGCTCCTCCATTCTTCAGGATTCGTTCAGACACTGCCTCCTCCAGGCAGCTTTCCCTGATACTCTGGTTCCCTTCGTTCTGTTTGGGCTGGTAGCAGATCTCTGGGCGTAGTCCCTGCCACAAAAGATGCTGGTGTTCTGACGCCACGGGCAGCGTGTCCGGAGCGGTCTGCGTGACACTGCTGGGCCAGGGTTCTCTTCAGGGCTGGGCAGGGGGGCGCACTGCCATGGCGCACTGCCACCTGAGGCCCGGACACGCGGTGCTGCCCCTTCCTGGGGTGGGCCTGCCGGCTCGCGGGCGGGGCAGGGTCCGAATGGCCCGTGGGGAGCAGCACGGCTGAGGGCTGAGGTCAGCGAGCCTGCCACCCCGACTCAGCGCCCAGTCGGCGGACCTCCTCTGTCTCTCCCTCTGTACTCTCCCAGGGCTCCCCAGTCCTCAGGAGAGGGTTCGGACTTAACAGGCAACGGAGGCACCCAGTTATCTTCTTTGCGATCAGGCTCCACGGGGTGCACTCAGGTCCTCTGCTCGATCCTGGGTGGCCAGCACCCGCTGGCTCATCTTACCTTTCCAAGCTCATGCCCTCCCCACCCCCAGCTGCCCCCACTAGGCTCTCTGAAGGAGGCCTCAGGGCACGTGTTTGCCCTGACGCGTCCTCAGTCCTCAGCGCCATGAGTGTGGTCTCCGCTCCCGTAAGCGCTATACAGCGTCGAACTTCTCCCCCTCCCCACCGCTCCCCCTTCTCCTTTTCCTCTCGTCCTCCCTTTAACTTGACTCTCTGTTCCCTAATGCATCCAGGCGGCTGTGCTTCTAAGAGTGTCGTGTTCCACAGGGTGTGGCCACATGTGTCACCTGTCCCCTTCCCCAGATGACACCCAGGTCACCTTCAAAGCCATATCCCCTCTTCTGCCCCATAGGGACGCATGAGGGGATCAGCCCTCAACAACCACCGGGAGTGAGGGTGCTGGGTCACGCAGGGACACACTAGCGATTTCTCCAGACACAGCCAGGTGCTGCCAACATGGCTGCCTCAGTTTACCCCCACCAGCAGTGCCTGAGACTGTGCCCCTCCACACTTGGTACTGTCTGCCCTTCTCCGCTTGTGCTTCTGAAGACAGTCGATGGGCGCTTACAGGTTCCGTTTCATTTCCCCGTTCCATGAGGGCTGGGCTGCTTCACACTGGCGTGGGGCCCCTTGCCCTGCCCGCTCAGTGCCCCGCGCAGTCACAGTTGGTGCCCACTTCCCTTTTGCTTCTTCTTTGCATCATGATGCATCCCAGTTGTGTGCTCTCTGACCTCTCCCCCGGCAGCTCCCCAAACTCACTCTGCTGGCTGTCCTTGTCAGAGGGACTTTCTGTTTGACCAGAGGGGAAACTGAGGCTCAGATCAGGAAGACACCAGTCTGGGGTGCAGAGAAAAGTGGTCTCGTGCCTCTGAGGTGCCTGGTGTTTTCCTTCCCTCAGGTCCTTCCACCGCCCGTGCCATCCTGCCACTCAGGCCCAGTCCTGGGCAGATCATACAGGGCCCTGCTCAAGTCCTTCAGCAGCTCCCCTCCAGCCCCAAGCAGAGTCCTGACTCCTGAGGAACCGCTCTGGCTGCCTGCCTGCTCCTGACAGTTCAGCCTCCTCCCCCAGGAAGTCCCCCTGCAGCCCCTTCTGCTCCTGCCCACTTGTCTCAGCCTCTTTTCCACCGATGCCCTCCACGAGGCCCCCCGGACCTAGCCCGCCCCAGAGGTAGCTCTCCTTGCACGGCTCTCGGTGGATTTCTGTCCCTTGCCTAGACAGCCCCGGTGCAGGCTCCAAATCACAGACCTCCAGCTGGAGTCATTTCCAGCCAGTAGCAGGTGCTTACTAGGTGTCGCTAGAGTGAGTCAGTGACCAGAGAGCTGGGCCTGGCCCTGACCACACCCGGCACCCCACGTGCCCACATGGCAGCTCACTGGGTGTTTGGTTCACTCACTGCTTGTCTCAACCAAAGCCCTGTGAGGAGCGACAGTTCGACAGCTGCTCTCCAGACGAGGAAGGCTCTGAGGGGCCCTGTCCCGCCCTCCAAGGCCGTTGCCAAGGGATGCCCAGGAGGGAGAGCCGAGGGGCCTCCCATCATGGCCAAGGCTGGGCCGATGGTCCCTGACACTCCCCAGTCAAGACTTGGAGCGACTCCCCAAGAACAGCACCCGGGACCGCCCCACAGTTCCTCCCTCTCATGCCCACTGGGGGGCCTGAGCTCTGAACCTCTCCCCAGCCGGCCCTGAGGTCAGGGGTGCACGGGTCAGAGGTGAGGGGCGCATAGTCACACAGCACTCCCTAGGCAGGACTCACTGGTGACTGGTGGAATCACAGACTGGGTCTCAGTTTCCCCATCTGCAGAATGGGGATAATAATACTCCCTTTATGGAACGGTTTAACAAGCAGGGAGCAGTTGTCCTGGCCTGCCCCTGGGGGAGGGGGTGAGCAGAGGTGGGCGTGAGGAGGGAAGGAGGAAGAAGCGAGGGAACAGCAATAAAGGGTTTATCTCTCTTGTCCCCGCATCTCCATCTCTGCCTCCTTCCCGCCCAGACTTCATTTCCGGCTGTCACTCAGGGTCCCTGGTGGGCTCAGGACACGGCTCTCCTGTGATTATGGCAGACTCGGCCCTGGAGCAGAGAGAAGGCTGGAGCTGGGGTGCATCCCGAGCTCTGCACTGGCTGGGGGTGGGGCAGGCACACCTTGGGTGCCCACCGGGCTCGGCTCCCAGGGCTGGCAGTCCTCGTCCCTGGGTGGGTGAGGCCAGGCACGCTGGGAGTCCGGCCCTGGCGCAGCTGCGCTGGGGCGCCCATTTGAGGACAGTGGGAAGGGCCGGCAGTCCTGGTCCCGCGCCAGAAGCCAGGCATGTGGACTGACGGTCACCCCTGGCCGAGCCTCTGCGCTCTCCAGCCCTCCCTCCTCGCGGTGGGGAGGCAGAGGCTCAGACTCTGAGCTTGCCCTGGGTGGCAGAGCTGGGGCTTGAACCTGGCTGTGTCTGGCCTGAATGCTCAGCCACTGAAAGTCCCCCCTGCCCCCCGGCCTGCTTCAGAGTGTGGGTGTGAGATTCTCACCAGCAAAGTGAGCGCTTGGATGCTTTCTGACTCATTCTATATGGAGTCCCCAACCTAGGGTCTGGATGCTTTTCTTATTATTTTCTATAGCAGAAGCAGCCTAGGCTCAGAGAGGTTTACATTAGTAGCCCAGGTCACACAGCAATCCAGCTCCCAACTGTCTTACAAAACCTGAGAACACAGAGGTGTTAAGCTTCTCCTGGGCGTGGAGGGGCTGCGCATCAGCTCGGGGGCCCAGCCATGTCTTTGGCCTGCCCAGTCCCCCTCTTGGGTCATCCATGCTATTGAAAGCAGGGAGCAAATGCTGCGACCTGGAGTCTGGCAGCCTCAGCCCGTAGCCCGTAGCCCTGGCTCCCGCCACCGCGCACGCCCAGAAATCTGCGCCCCCCTTCTCCTCTGCTTCCCTGGCAGCATCTGGGAAGGGGATCTGATGCGAGGGGTCGTCTTTGGAGCCGGATGAGTGGCAGTTCCGTCCACTCTTTGCGTCCAGCAGAGGCCCCTAGTGCTCAGCCCCAGGCCACCTCCCACAGGGACAGCCTTCCTTGTCCCCCAGCCGGCCGCTCCTGTTTGAGGGTCTTGCGGACCCTTCTGCCCTCCTTGCTCTGCAACCGTCCTCGGCTCCCACAGCCTGCAGGGGGAGAGTCAGACTCTTAGGAAAGCACTTCTCAAACTTCAGAGCCCCTCTAACCCTCTGGGCCATATTAAAATGTGGATCCTTGTAATCAGGCCTGGGTGGGCCTGAGGGTCTGCTCTACCGGCAAGCTTTTGTGACGCCAGTGCTGCTGGTACTGGGACCACACTCGGGCGCAAAACCTTAGCACCCCTACCCAGCCTGGCGCCCTCTGTTCCCTCACGAGCCACGTGGGATTGCGCTTATGGACTCACACCTGAAAGAGCTTTCTCTTTCTTTGTCATGTTCTTATCTGTCCTTTAAAGTCAGGCTTCAAAACACCCACAGACAGAGCTAATTCCTCCTCCTCTGCCTTCCTGAAGCCCTGTCAAACCCCTGAAATCCCGAGAAGCCCCTCACAACACCTTTAAGAGCAGATTTCTTAGGCGTGAACCTCTCACACCTGGGTGATCTTGGGCAACTTGCTTAACCTCTCTGTGCTGAGCACTTGTTTAAACTCTGCCTGGTTCCAAAATGGAACAACAGTTTCTTCCAAATCCGCTGCATAAAATCAGATGGAATGTGTGCAGCCGGCTGCTGGGGATGGGGCAGAGCTGTTTCCCGACTCTCTCCTGGGGTCCCCAGAGGCTGGCATGGCAGGCACTCTAAGAAACGCTGCACCAGAGCTCTCCCATAACCCACAGCGTGACCTTTCCAGGAGCTTCTCATCCACAAAAGTAAATTCCAAAGGAGCAGCGAGAGAGATGGGCATGGCCAGGCTTCCGAGCGCAGCTCTTAATCGCTCATTTAAATGCATCTGTATGGGAGCAAATGTTTTCCTAGGAGAGGAGACGATGTAACTCCACAGGCTCGTGCGCCACGCAGCCCCCCTTCCGGAAGGGCTGTGCGTGGGGGATCAAGGGCTGTTTGAACAGCTCCTATGCCAAGGAGGCCAAGATCACTCTCCCCCTGGTGTGGAGCTGGGTTTGTCCCAAAGTGGCCCCCGTGCCCTGGTGAAGGTCAGGCCTGCATCGCCGGCCGGTGCTGACCATGGGCCACGCTGAGACCCTGTGCCCTTCCTGCCTAGGCTGGGCCTCTCGGTACCCGCCTCCCATCTTGCGTCCTCTCTCTCTGACCCCATGCTCACCCCCCTCCTGTGGCCAGAACTTGGTGCTTCTCTTTGACCTTTGGCCTCAGGGCTGGCCCAAAGGGACTTTGCCTGGAGGCTGGACCGTGCCCCTGGGACATGCCTGGGTCGCCCAAGGAGGAAGGCACCCTTAGGAAGTGGGCAGCGCGGACCGCGGCTGCAGGGGTGCAAGTGGTCCCTCTCTGGATGTCCGTAGGGCCTGGATTGTTTGGGAGGTGCCATCTGTGCCCAGTTGGCAGGGTTTTGTGGCTGGATTTTGTGGTGGGTGTCACTGGGAGGGAAACCACTTGCTGCTGGTCACGGAGCAAACCTGAGCCCCGCTGTCCCCGAGCCTGCAGAGCCCCTTGGGCCAGAGCCTGCTACACAGCGCAACATGCAGTGCAGTACAGCCTCTGACCCCGCGTCCCTGTCGCCCCCCAGCCTAGGGAGAAGTGGCCGCAGCTGATGCCAGCACACATGGGTGGCGTGGCACGCTGGCGGAGGGGCCCTGCGATCCTTCGGGTGGCCCCGGGTCACCAAGCTGGTCGGGCGGAATCTCGGAACATGCGGGGCGGAGGCCCAGCTGGGCTGGGGTTACGACCAGCTGCCCCTGCCCATCAAGCCCAGGGGCAGGTAGCCTTCTCCACCTTCCCCCAGAGCTGGCTGGAGAGTCCCCTGTGCCTCTGTGTGGCAGGCTGCTGGGGTCAGAGTCCCCAGGGCCCACCTAAAGAAAAGAAACAGACCTGTCACTCAAGGCCCTACTCGACCCTCCCTGGTTCTTTCTCTCTGGGAGGCGGTCAAAGGGCAGTACAAGGGCCCGGGCAGCCACTTGGGAAGTCCCGGGCAACTTAGGGACAGCCCATACCCATCTGCCCGGGACCCCAGGGCCAGCCCCAGATGTGTGTCTTCACAGATCCTCACATGGGCTCAGCTGTGGGAGCGGGAGGTGTTGAACCCCAACCAGGAGCCCTCCGTGACAAGGGCCGTGTCCCCTTTAAGCAGAGAGCCGCCCGCTGCAGTGGGTGGACTCGGGGCCCAGCCAGTGGGAGCCAGGAGCTCCCCTCCCACCGCCCCTCCCGGGAGGCAGGGAGGGGCCGAGCAGCGTGGCTCCCGAGGGAGTGAGAGTCGGTGGGCAGCAGGGAGACAATAGCAGACATGCTGTGTGGGCTCAGCCGGGAGACCCCTGGAGAGTCGGGTAAGTAGTGGGGTCCTGTCTGCAGGGTGATGGGACTGAACCAGCTGGCCCCTCTGGAGCTGCTGTCCAGGGACGGGACGCTGGGCTGGCTCAGGAGGGCACTGCCACTCGCGGAGACCAGGGCTTGGCGAGCATGTGGGCTGGACTGCCGTGGCGGCAGGGGAGGGGGCTGTCTGTCTGTCCGACCTGGCGCCGTCCTGTAGTCGGGGCCGGGTGGCGGGGCTGTCCTGCCAGGCCTGGGGAGCGGGGTCTGGAGGGCAGCGCTGGGCTCAGCCTCTCAGGGAGGCGAGTCCCGCCTCCTGTGAGCTGGTGGCAGTGAGCTCCCTGCCCAGAGGGGTGAGTGCCAAGGCCAAGGCCGGGTGGCATGGAGGGGCTTTTGTGTCCCGTGGGAGGGACTGGACCTTGGGGCAGGAGGCTGAAGTCCCAGCCACCTCCGGAGACTGGGAGATGGTGAGGAGGGGTGTCACACAGCGGCCACGTTCCTGGGTGGGCCCAGGCAGGGAGCTGGCAGGGCCTCTGGGGCAGACGGGGTTGCTGTGTCCTGTTGGTCCCCCCATGCCCAGCCTTCTGGGCCGGCCTTGCTTCCCGAGGGAGGGGCCCGGCCCTTCCTTGCCTTGGTGCCTGGGACCCTGTGACCCCTTCCTGCACCCCTGAGGTACCCTGATGTTGAGGTGCCCTTGCTGACACTCCGGGGCAGGGACTGTGCCTCTGGGGACAGATGAGGGTGCTCAGAGGGGGCGGTGGCCAGACCAGGGCCCACAGCCATGGCAGAGCCCCACACTTGCTTCCCAGGACCTAGCAGACGTGGCAGGGGCAGCAACAGGCCCCTCCGGCATAGCTGGCCACTGGGCGCTCCTGCCCTGTGCTGGGCGCTGTCCCAAGACCCTCTGCCTTTCCTCATCTGATCCTCACAACACTGAGCCCGGGACTAGGGTCCTGGGAAGCTGAGGCGCAGCGCTGTCAAGTGACCTGTCCTGGGCTACACAGCCAGGAGTAGCAGAGCTGGGGTTTGAGCCCCCGTGACCGCACGGTAGATGGAGGTGTTGCCTTCCTGGCCTGGGCAGATTTCTCTTGACCAGAGGCCTAGGGGAGGGGCCCACTTTGTCCTGCAGAGATCCAAGCCACAAAGGCAGTGATGGCCCAGAGACCTCCCCTGGGGCGCTGCAGAGAGGTGTCTTCCCCTCCCAGTGGGCTCTGGACTCTACCTGGGCTCAGGCCTCCTGGTCCCTTCAGTCTGACCTGACTCCCTCCCCAATCCCCCCCGCCTCCTCAGCTCCACACCCCCCCAGCCCCCTGCCTCCACATTGCCACAGAAGGGAACTGGCTAAAACTCAGATCCAATCACAGCTCTGGCCCTGTCACTCAAGGCCCCACTCAACCCTCCCTGGTTCTTTCTCTCTTGGACGACTTACTTGATTCCCACCCTCATGTCCCCACCTAGTCACAGAACCTCACTTCTGTTGCAGTTGGTGTCAGCAGTGAGGTTCTCTGTGGAAAAGTCCAAAGATGGAGCTTCAGGCACAGTAGGATCCAGGTGCTCAGTTAACGTTGGGACGCTGGGTCTCTTATTTCTCACTCCACTTCTCTTTAGGTGAGCTTTATTTTCGGGCACACTGTCCTTTCCTTGAGGTGCCCAAAGGTCTTTCAGACAATACCAACCACCTCAGTCTTCCTTAGGGAAGGAGAACATGTTTGATTGTCCCAGCAAAGCTCCCAGGGCCAACTCGTGGAACCAGCCTCGACTGGGCAGCCAGCCCTGGTCAGGTGACCTCCCCCGGAGCAGGGGGCTGAAGGCAGCCAACAGGTAGCCACTTTGTACACCCCACCTGGCATGGAAGGCCGAGGGGGGCGAGGCCAGACTGCTTGCTGTGCCCACAGTGAGCACCCGGCTCGGGGTCGGTGTTTGTGGGGTGTGCAGCACAGTGCCCCCAGCAAACTGCTGCCTGAGTCCTCCCTCAGGCCACACCCACCATGTCCACTCTTACCACTGGGAGCTTCGTGCACTCCCCCCAGCACCCCCACTGAGCCCCTGCAGGAAGGGGCGTGACCAGGGCTGGGGCACACAGTAGGCCTGAACACAGACTTCCCAGGAAGTGCCCCCCACCCCTGTGGCATTTCACTCTCTGACTCCCCTCACAAAGCGGTCATTGTTCCCAGCGCCTGGGAAGGCCTGGGCAGGGAGTGTGGAGTGTCCTTGGGCATGGCCTGGGCTGCCCACTACGCTGAGTGGGCCTCACCAGGAACCTTGTGTAGACCTGACCTTCTGCTGCACCTCAGGGGCTTGGTCCACGAGGGTGACCCCAGGCCCACAGAGGATAAAACTGGGAAGGGCTCATGTCCTGTCTGGGGCTGGCCGTGTCGGGGCCATCTGTGAGAGGGTGGCCCCAGGCCCTCAGGTCGGCTCACCTGGGCGCTGTGCACCTTGAGGAAAGGGGGTGCAGGACTGCCCGCCTCTCTGGGTCATGCCCATGGCTCCTGGCAGCCCCGACAGGCCCAGACTGTGGGTGCTTGTGCCCGAAAGTGGGGCTTACACAAGGGTCCGTTGTCCTTATGTTTGGAGGGAAAGACCCCAGGTTCTATTGGGGGCCAGAGAAACCCGATGCCTGCGGACTGCTCTCTGGGCCGCAGTCTCCCAGCTGGTTAAATGGGGGTCATCTGTGAGCCTACCCCCTGTTCTTTGTTTTCTTCCCAAATTTTATCGATTTGCCAGTCATTTACATAACTATACAATTTGGGGAGGACAATGTCACACCTCCCTACATGTGCGGGCTTCACTCACCCTCCACACGGCTCCAGGCCCCGCGCCGTCCCACCTCCCCACCCCGAGGCCCCCACCCATCCCCTCTGGTAACCAGCATATTTACTTTTTAAATCCACTCACACATTTCTTATTGTTTCCCTTAAACACATGAGAAGGATGAAGGGTCCCTCTGAGGCTGGCCTGATCTTCCAGCTTCTCCCCGCAAGGGAGGTTTGTGGCCCTGAGAACTGGGGCTGGCACTCACTCTGAGGTCAGCCTGCGGTGGGTCCATCCAGCTGTCTGCCCTGGGCCCTCCTGAGGGGGCCAGGGAGGGGTGCCATTCAGGAAGGAGTACTCAGAGGGACCCCGGTCCCCCCAGGACAGCATTGGGGTGGGAAGAGCAGGCCAGAGGGGACCCTGCCTAGGGGCTGTGTGACCCTAGGCAGTTCCATTAACCTCTCTGTGCTTCAGTTTCCTCATCTATAACATGGGTGTGATAAGCTTATCATGTAGATGAAGTTGTGATGACTTTCAAGCTCTTAAAACAAGGCCTGAGTCCAAATCCTGACCTTATTCCTTACCAGGTCATTTAACTGCTCTGTGCCTCAGTTTCCCCATCTCCAAAATGGGAATAAGGATACCACCTCAGAAGGTGGTGAAGATTAAATGAGCTAATGCTTGAGAAGCGTGTAGCACAACACCCAACACTTACTCAACGGGAGCTGTCATCATTATTAACTTAGAAAACATTTGGGGGGTGGTAAAGGTGGAAGCCATGATTCAGGTATCTTTGTACCACATAATCTCATCGATTCCTTCCAATGACCCACGAGGTGGGCACCAGTGCCTGCGCTGCAGGAAAGAGGCCTGAGGCTGGTAGAAAAGCCCCTTGTCCAGAACTTGTCCCAGATGCCAGGGCCAGTGGGTGGCATGTTTAGAATCTGACTCCGCCTTCGCCCCGGGCAGATCCTTCTCGCTCCTCCAGCCCCGCTTCCCGGGGCGAAGAAGTGGGACTGGCCCGGACCCGTGGTCGTGGTGGAGGGTTGTAGCCACAAAGCCAGTGGGCAGTGGACATTGGGCCATGGCAAGTAGGGACCCCCCTCCCCATCGGAACGTGAGGGTGCTTGTCGTCCGGCATTAAATGCTTGTCCCCAGTGGACCCTCTGGCCATTTGTTTTTTTCAGTGGCTTCCTCTCAGCTGATGAATGGCCCCTCCCAGAGGCCGTGGAACTGGGCGTCAAGACCAAGTCCCCAGCCCTATCCAGCCCTGCCCAGCCCCCTCCCCTGGTGTGCTTAGGCGGGACCCTGGCAAAGGCAGCCAGGCTGGGGGCTGACTTCCTTTCCCTTTGTCAGGACTCAATAGCTCCCTGGGGACTCAGAGAGATGGAGATAATGAAGGCAAATTAGCAAAGATTTCAAGAGAAGTAAAATAGCACAGAAACCCACCCGCCCACCCGGGCCTCAGGGGTGGGGGGGCGGGGGGCAGGTGTGTGGGCCTGGGCTCCTCATGGCTTCTCTAGGCCCTCCCTGCCTGCCCTGCCCTGGCCACATCGCTGGGTCTGGCATCGCTGCGGAAATGAATTTCCCTCTGTAGCGAGTTTTTACAGGACGGATTGACTGAAGGCAAAAGCTCATAATTGCCCATTGCTGGAAGGAGGAGGCAGGAAGAAAAAAAACATGCGGATAAAAATATCTCTGTTTTTTATGCACGTTTCCAGCTGAAAATTGGTGGGAAAGATGTTTTTTGAAAAGCCTTCATCTCTAAGCATGTAATTACCAGGTCCCAGAACAAAAACTGAGAGCGAACAGGAGAAAGCAAGCATGTTCTCTGAGGCAGGAGGACTGGGGTCTAAACCCTGAGGGCTTTTCTATAAATAAAACAATTCCCTTAAATTCTCAAGCTTGGGCTGGCTGAAGCCGGCCACGGTGGGGGCGGGGATATACCCCATTGTACAGATGGAGAAATAGGGGCTCGAGCCAAATAGCCAGCTGACCACGCTGACTGTACCTTGCTTCTCCGTTTGAATGCTGCCTTGATTTCTCCTCCACCCAAGGGTGCTCATGAAAGTAGGGTGCTGGGCACCCTCTGAACCAGCATCAGTAAGCATTGTGGTAGGAGGCTTGAGATACCCAGGAGCCTCTTCTCTGGCACCTCATGTGTCCAGGGTGGCCTTGATGACCTCCAAGGGAGGAGGTGTAGACAGCCTACCCTGCAGAAAAACACCCCCACCACATTAATTATCCAGCAAAAAATGAGACAGAGCAAGAGAGAGAGAGAGAGAGAAGCTCGAAAGAGTAATGCATCCTTGCTTGCTGTCCACTGACTGGTCTGCATACAGTTGTAGGAATCCTGGTTGCCAGCAAAGGCAGGCCACACACATCTGGGGGGGACGTCTGAGCCTAAAGCCAGCAGAACACTGTAGAAGATGGGGGAGGGCTGGGCCACTCAGGGTTGAGACCAGCAGACCCACTGGCCCCCCTTGCCCAACCATTCACTGCGGCCCAACTCAGCATCATGCAGTTCACTGGAGCAAAATCTGAATGTTGGGGTGAGAAAAGTGAGGAGAGGCTGCATCGAAGATAAAGTTGGAGGCAACCACGGAGACACCCCTGCAAATGGCTCTTCTCCCTCGCAGTCATTGTCCTTTTGCCTCGGAATGCAGCATTTGGGGGTCCACGGTTCCTCAGATTTAGAGCTGAAAACACCACCTTTAACCCACCACTGTTCTGTGCTCTGTTCTTTGGGGTCCTATGCTCTGAGTTAGGTGAATTGATCCTGTTTTCTGGTCCTTTCTGTGAGACAGATAAAACTGAAGCTAGCAAGTTTTTCTCTGGTCGTCCCAGGACAGCCCAGGAGAGGGATTTTCTAGGGGCGGAAGCTAATTTGCATGGGATAAGACAAATCTTAATTGCAGCACTGCCCACGTGCAGCCCCAGAGCTGTTCGGCACCGACAATTGATAGAAACCAGTCTTTTTAATTTTATTAGCTCAGAAACATCTTGTTGAATCTAAATGAAGTGCGAATTAGGGAACCATAATGGGAGGCATTATACTCAATGGGGTGTTGCCTAACGGTGCCTGCTGATGTGAACCAGGGGCCTGGGGGAGAAGGGGGGTGAGCAAGGCTGCTGGGGACCCAGCTCCAAGAGCCCTGCAAATGATTCGCGTAACTACTGTTTGATTTGTGATTGCCGCCTTCTGGCCAGCAAAAGGGTCCTGGGGCAGCAGCGTGAGGGGACCAGGGATGGTTTCTCAGCGGTGAGGGCCCCCGGGGGTCAGGTTCTCAAGCTTCCTTGGACAGGAGGTGCTGCACCCCTGCCCCAGGCTGAACCTGTGTCCAGCCTCTGGCCCAGCCCCACCACTCTGACCTCAGACCTCCCTCTTAGAACCATGATTCTTGGTGGGGGCACCTTGCTTCCCTGGGGGTCGCTCGGCAGTGTCTGGAGCCTTTTGTGGTTGCCGTGGCTGAGATGAGGTGCTACTGGCATCTAGCGGTTAGAGGGTGGGGGTTCTGTTACACATCCTGCACTGCAAAGGGGCCCCTGCTCCCGGAACACTGATATCCACCGGAGCCCTGCTGTGTGGGGCAAGCAGGCGCGGGACCCCCAGCGAATCTTTGCGCTCTCCCTGGCTGTCTCGGGCGTTCCCTCGTGGCCACGCGGCCGTCCTTTCGCAGCTGTTCCCGGTCTCTGAGTGACGCCGCCCTGAAGTCCCTGACCTCAGGCGCAGGTGCGCACACTCATGCTCCAGGTGTCCGCAACCAGGCCCACGCGCCCTGCTCTGGATTCTGCGCTGACCCTGATTTTAAGCTGAGCCTTGACCTGGTCAGGCTGAGTGCTGACCTTGACCCCGGCTGACCCCTAATCTCCCCTTCCCCCTCATGGAAAGGATGGGGTGGGATAAGTGGGTTCTGCCCCCTGCTGGGGCCCGTTCTTCTCAGGCTCTCCTTTCTCAAGCTGCATAAGTTAAGCGGGGATGGGGCCTGTGACTCTGGTCTTGCTGGGCTGGGGAGAGGGGCTGCCTTCCAGAGGCCGCATGTGAGAGTGAAGGATAGAAGAGACTGCTGCAGGTTGGTACAGGTCGGACAAGTCACCTGACCCTCCTGTTAGGGCAGGAGGGGACCCTGGAACACACCCAGCGTCAGACAAGGGGGGCTCTGGCTTAGACACAGAGCAGGTCCCCTCAAACCTTGCCCTTCAGCCTCCTGGGAGGTGCACAGGGGAACTCACAGGAGAAGAAGAGGGCGCTGGAAAGGCTGGCATCCCATGTCTATCAATTTTGTGCTGGAGGTCTGCTCAGTGCAATCGAGCAAGGAAAGGAAATAAAGATTAGAAAGGAGAAGGAAAACCTGTGCCACAGGTGACATGATGATGTATGTAGAAAGGCCGAAGTATCTACAGATGATGTGAGAGAATTAATACATGGGTCTTAAAGGTCAGAATATAAAATCACCAGTCACAGCATATATCAGCAACAAATAATTAGGAACTGAAATTTGAAAAGCAACCTAATTACAATAGCTTTAAAACATGTCAGGTATGGAGGGAAACATTCAATGAAAGAGATGCCGGGCCTCTGCTGTGAAAGCACACACTGTTCTTGGGAGGAATTAAGAAACGTATTAATAGAGAAATGTACCATGGTCATCGATTAGAAGATTCAGTATTATGAAGAATATCCTTCTCACCTGCAGACGATGGGCCTTACTCCAAAGGAGGCAAAGACACAGCTGGAGCCGATGTCGCCCTGGCGTGCCGCAGACAGAGCATTCCAGGTAACGAGTCCCTTCTCCTTCCTCAGTCCTGGGGGCACAGGGAGCCGTTGTGTGGGGCCAGACCCAACCCTGCTGCCTGACTCTGCTGCTAACTTGCTCTGTGAGCTCAGACCAGTTACTTGACCTCTCTGATCCTCCTCTGTCCAAAGGAGATGATCTCACTCAGTGTAAGGCAGCAAAGGGCCCAGCTTACCAAGTATTAACCTCGGTTGTCTTGGAGCTGGGGTTCAGCTTGCCCCATGCTGCCTGCTGATACCCCATCTGTCAGCAGAAGAGTTCCGGGGGGTCACCATGGTGGAGCTGATCAAGAAAGAAGGCAGCACGCTGGGCCTGACCATCTCTGGTGGCACCGACAAAGATGGGAAGCCCAGGGTCTCCAATCTGAGACCCGGGGGCCTGGCAGCCAGGTGAGAAGTGGGCTTGGTGGGGGCGGCAGGAGGGGTCCAGGGCCAGTGGAAAATGGGCTGGGGCCTTAGGCAAAGCAGTCAGGCAGCTGTTTCCAAGAACTTGGGCTCTGAGAGGGAAGGCCTCCGTGGAGCCAGCGTCTCCTTCCCTGTACAGCAGGGCTGACTGCGTGGTGCCCGCCCAAGCCTGCCAAGTGCTCCAGGCCTTGCTTACACAGTCCCCCGCCCCAGCAGGCCCGCTGCCTGTGGGGTCCTCCTGTCTGGCTCCTGTTCATCCTCCACGCTGCCGCTGTGAGCCCACGTCCCGCCCGGGCCCCACGCCCCGTCCCAGCCCCAGAATGAGGCAACGACTCTGCTCTGTTCACAAGGCCCCAAGTGCTGCTTCTTCATGCACCGCCCTGGATTCTCCCATCACTTTATCCGTGACTCCCTGGGGTCCTGAGTTCCTGGGAGTTAGCCTTTCATGGGTGCCCCTCTGCCTCACACAAGGCAGCACTGACACATGCCCAGTGAACAGAGTGGAGCTTAGCAGTGAAAAGCCAGGCAGAGGATCGGGGACCAGCAAGGGAGGTGACAAACTGCACACTCTGTGTTCGTCCGGGGCTGACCAGAGGCGCCACGTGAGGGTGACACCCAGCAGGAGAAAAACACCAAGAGACCAGCACTGGGGGAAAGGCCAGGCCTGGGGGTCAGCCTAAGTTAGAATTATCTCTGCTACCACTGACTGTGTGACCTGGACAACGGCTGGTCTCTCTGAACCTCAGCTTTCCCCTCTGTAAACTGGAGACCCAGAGATCATAAGGGTTTAATGGGAGAGTCGGTGTGTATGTTGGCACCTGGCACCATATGTGTGTTCTGGCCTCCTCACTCCTAGGAGTGACCTGCTGAATGTGGGTGACTACATCCGGTCAGTGAATGGGATCCACCTGACTAAGCTCCGCCACGATGAGATCATCACCTTGCTCAAGAACGTGGGCGAGCGCGTGGTGCTGGAGGTGGAGTATGAGCTGCCCCCGCCTGGTGGGTGCCTTGGACAGGGAACTTTCTCCATTGCCTTGGTTGTGTGTGGATACAGCTGCCTCCCCATCAGGGTCTAGGTGGTGGGGTCATGCCAGCTGGGGTGGGTGAACTTGAAAACTAGCCACAAACATCCATGCCTCTACCAAGGGACTTTGCTGACAACTGCTGTATGCTGTCACCAGGGGGTGGCAGGGCCCTGTTTATAACTCAGTGTCACGTTCCTTCAGTTGGGAAGGTTTGGGGAACACTGACTGGGTGATTTGTCCTACTGTTCTCCCTTCCCTATCACCCTTCACTAATAAGTACAGTGACCTAGGGTTTAGCCTAATTCAGAATTTTCAAAGTTGGTCTAAAGTCTTGAAATGTGAGTAACTGTCTGAAATTTAGCCCTGAGAACTGATCCCCCAGCCATGGACTCAAGCTTGAGTTCTGTCATGGGCCCTGTATGAGCATGTATAGGCCCTCTCCCCTCCGAGTGGTGGACCAAGTGGGCATTAGGGAAGGGGTCCTTCTAAGACTCACTTGTCCTACCTGTAAAGTGGGGGAGGAGTTTACCCTCCCTGTAGTCTCTGTGACCAGCCACCCAGTTGTCCTGGAATGAGCTTCAGGGATATATTCCTTTTGGCGATGCGACTGAGGGACTCAAAGGAATACTCCATTTCTCCCCAGCCCCTGAGAACAACCCAGGGATCATTTCAAAGACAGTGGAAGTCTCCCTCTACAAGGAGGGCAACAGCTTTGGCTTTGTCCTCAGAGGTCAGTGTAAGAGTTGACCTTGGAGTCAGAGGTGGGTGGTGGTGGGAGAGCAGCTAATGCTAATTCCATGTATTCTGTTTTGTGCTTGCGCTCGCTCTCTCTCTCTCTCTCTCTCTCTCTCTCTCTCTCTCTCTCTCTCTCTCTCTCTCCTGTCATCTTCTGACTTCATACACTCCAGGAACCTTACTCAAGTGTTAAATGGGAAGACTTGCCAAGCAATCAAGTGGGCATGGTTGGGGAAAGTGAGAGGGAGAGAAAATGATGGTGAAATCTGATTAATCTGCTACTGAGATTAAGAACAAAGTTTGGTGCTGCCTAGCAGCCAGGGCAAAAAGAGAAATAGGATGAAATCACTGGAAGGGAAACAAGTGATAGAGCAGAGAGGACTTTGATCACGTTGCATGCTTTTTGCCTCAGCTCTGGGGGAGATTTGCAACTGGTGTTTCCCAAGAAAGCCTACAAAAGCAAGGACAAGTTCCTCAAACCGGCTGAATTAAGGGAGGCTGCTTAGGACTGGGTTAGCGCCTCTGGGCATCTGGGAAAGAGTAGGTAGATGCAGCCACCTCTTTTGAATTCTTTCCAGGAGGTGCCCATGAAGACGGGCACAAGTCCCGCCCACTCGTCCTGACCTACGTGCGGCCCGGTGGCCCTGCGGACAGGTGAGCCTGCCCACGGGAGCCTTCACAGTCTTGCTCCCCCGTGAAGGCCGAGCTGGTAGCTGTACCCTGCCACGTGCGCAAACTGAGGCCCAAAGGGGGCAACCCCGAGGCCAGAGTCACTGAGGGAATCCTCGGTGGAGATGGGCCCAAGCTCTTTCTTCCTCGACACCCTACTGTCTCGGGGTGCAGGACTCGGTGGTGACCTTGCTGTCATCTTGCTCTTCCCTTCCTTAGTTCAGTTTCTCTGTCTGTGGAGAGTTCAGTCCTGCAGCCCCTAAGGGTTGCCTCGAAGGACTTGGGGCTGGGTGAGGGCCCAACCGGGGCCCTCTGGAGCTCAGCCTCCCCAGCCCTGGCTTCACGGCCCGGCTCAGCCCTGCCAAGGCCCAGCCCAGAAACGTCAGAAGGAGGCAATGTGGGAGAGGAATATGTCCAGCTCCCAGCCGGCTGACCTCCCCAGTGGGAGATTCCTGGCCATTTTAAGAGAAGCCTGGAATGGCTTTGTCAGAAATCTAAATCTGTCCTTGGGACAGGGCCCTGTGACAAACTATTCATAGAATCTCCCAGAATAACTTGGACCACCTGTTGGGGCAGACATTCCAGGGTGGGGATTTGACCCAAACCTAGGGAACCCCAGCTTGAGCCCCCCTTAAGCTTCCCCGCTGAATCACTTTGGAGGCACACTGACCACTAGCCAAACCACCGTGAGAAACCGGGCCGGCGGGTCCGTGACCGCAGTGTGAAGCCAACTCCGGTGCCGCGCGGCCCTGGCAGACTGGCGTCCCCTCTGGGCCCTGGCGCTCCTCCATCTCAGGAGCAGGAGGAAAGAGGCGACCTCGAAGGGCATCCCCAGCTCAGCCGTCCCAGGACTGAGATGAGACTATGAAATGACGACGCCCCGCACCGGGCAGGAGGAGCCGCTCAAAGGCCGATGCCTCTTTATGGGCCCATTTCGTTGGCCAGTAGCCGACTCCAGCCCCGCCTTTTCCCTCACCGGTGTTTCTGTGCCAGCTGTGGGCCCCTCTCTCCTGCACCCCCTCCTCTGTCCCGGGTGCCCCGGGGGCTCCTCTCCTAGGGCTGTGCACCGTCACGCTGGGCCGGGCGGCTGACCAGGCCCTTCCCTGCAGGGAGGGCTCCTTGAAGGTGGGCGACAGGCTGCTCAGCGTGGACGGAATCCCGCTGCACGGGGCCAGCCACACCGCGGCCCTGGCCACTCTGCAGCAGTGCAGCCACGAGGCCCTCTTCCAGGTGGAGTACGACGTGGTCATCCCAGGTGAGCTGCGGGCCTGGGCTGGGGGCCGGGCGGCAGGTAAGGTGACAGGCACAGATCTGCCGCTGCAGGGGCTGAGTGACCTTGGGCCGGTCCGCAGCCTCTCTGTGGGCAACCTCTCTGTGCCAGGTATCGCTTGATGCCATGGATCAGGAAATATGACTGGCTGACCTGTGGGGCATGGGAGGCATGGGGGGAGAGCAGAAGGAGCTAGGTTCTGTTCTTGAGTCACCGGGGAGATTCACGGGGTGCCCTTTCCTGAGTGACACTGTGGTTCGCCCCTTCCCCTTGCCAGACACAGTGACCAATGCATCCGGGCCCTTGATAGTGGAAATAACCAAAACGCCAGGGACCGCCCTGGGCATCTCTCTTGCTACTGGCTCCCACCGGAACAAGCCTGTCATCACCATCGACCGCATCAAACCAGCCAGTGTGGTGGACAGGTGAGGTGCCGACTGGGGCCTGCCACGGTCAGGAGGGCGGGAGGCGTGCAGGGAGAAAGGCAGCCCAGATCTCTGCTCCACTGGACCAGCCTCCCCTTCACTCCCGCGCCCGGCCAGGAGCGGGGCCTTGCACGCTGGAGACCACATCCTGTCCATCGACGGCACCAGCACTGAACACTGCTCCATGCTCGAGGCCACCAAGCTCCTGGCCAGCGTGTCGGAGAAAGTGCGGTTGGAGATCCTGCCTTCTCCCCAAAGTCGGCGGCCCCTGAAACCCTCAGAGGCAGGTGGGTCCCCTTGGTGGGTCTCAGAGTTCAAGCCTGAGGGCTGATAAGGAGTATACGAAGCCTCAGAGGCCTAAGGCTGAAGCCCTGAGCAGGTTAAGCTTACTGGAACAAATATCCATTCCCACCAGGAAGCTCAAACTCAAGGGTTGCAGTCAAAGGTGGGGAGATGGGATAGAGAAACAACTTGAAGGTTTGAGCTGACAATCTGCTGGTAGAGATGCCTGCAAACCAAGTTCTGTCACTGGTTGCATTAATGGAAGTGTAAAGGTTAGAATGAGGGAGGTGATAGTTCTTCTGTGCTACTCAGAGCTTGGATTCAGGGTTCAGCTTGGGGCTCTAGTGAGTCCACAGAAAGCAGCCAGGCAATTGGGAAGGGTCTGAAGGCCCCATTGTGAATTGGGTTCTTACAACCTAAAGTGGGGAGCTGGGTGCCAGGCAGTTCCCAGAACAGAGGGAGCAGGGGGTCCAGGGGCCCAGAGGCAGAGCCTTCACTCAAGCTTTCCTCCCTCCCTGTCTCCCTAGAGGGTAGCCGCGGACTTGGGCCCATTTTACAAATGACAGTGAGGCACAGAGGGGTTAAGTGACTTGCCCCCATTCCACATCTGGTCTGTGGCAGACTTTGGCCATGGTGCTGGCTCCAGAGTCAGCCCAGCTGCACGTGCAGAAGGGGGCACAGCCTCCAGGGGAGACCAGGTCCCACTTGCTGCCCCCTCAGCCTGCTCTTCTCTCTCCCGCCTCTGTGGCTCCCACAGTGAAGGTGCAGAGGAGTGAGCAGCCTCACCGCTGGGACCCCTGCCTGCCCTCCTGCCACAGCCCCCGGCCCGGCCGCTGCAGGACACCCACCTGGGCCGCACCCGCCGGCCAGGACCAGAGTCGATGTAACGTGCCCGCCTTGCTGTCCTGCGGCTGGTTCCGTGCCCCTTTCCTGGGCTGGGAGGGCGCATGCCTGTTTTATGACAGAGAAAACCAAGATTAGGGAAATTAGGGGGCCTGCCAGTATCACCTAGCACGTCAGAGAGCTGGGCCTGTTCCCATGCTGGCTCTTACCGTGAGTCCGGGGTCCAGAGGGAGAGACTTGCCTGAGGTTACTTGGCCAGTGGCGATGGGGACAGGAAGGGGGAGGCACCCCCTTGTCTCTGCTCTTGAGCTCCCTGGCACCCACGGTGTGGCGGGCGGAGGGGCCCTTCTGGGGTTCACAGGGCTGTGCTCTCCTCTCCCCAGCCTTGTCCTCGACTCCCTTTTCCTCGCCGACCATAAACCACGCCTTTCCCTGCACCAACCCCAGCACCCTCCCCCGCGGACCCCAGCCCATGAGCCCACGGACCACCATGGGGCGGAGGAGGCAGCGGAGAAGGGAACACAAGAGTTCGCGTAAGCCTGGTCTCCCCACCACCTCGTGTTTGGGCTGGCTGAACCCCTCAGACAGATGTGGGAGCCGGGGTTCACAGCAGCCCCGGGTTGGCGCCCCACCCTTTGTGGCTCTGGCCCCAGCTCCTTGGGCCCGGGCGGGGGCTGTGGCACTAGGCCTCTCCGGGCGCCTGAGTGCCCGCCTGCGCCTGCGCAGTGTCGCTGGCCTCCAGCACGGTGGGGCCCGGCGGGCAGATCGTCCACACGGAGACCACAGAGGTCGTGCTCTGCGGGGACCCCCTCAGCGGCTTCGGCCTCCAGCTCCAGGGCGGCATCTTCGCCACCGAGACCCTGTCTTCCCCTCCGCTCGTGCGCTTCATCGAGCCAGACAGTCCGGCTGAGAGGTGAGCCGCCGCCCGCCCCGCCCCGCCCGCCCCTCTCCCACTCAGGGGCTCAGAGGTGAGCCTGCCCCCACCCCCGCCCCGCCCCTGGGCCTGCCCCTTTCCAATTCAGGGGGCTCACGGAAGCCAGGGAAACGAGTCAGTCAAGCCCGGCTTCACAAAACTACCCCACTGAGGCACCTCAGCTCCATCAGCGGCCCCATTTGACAGGTGAGAAAGTGGGGGTTCAGAGAAGTGGCTTGACTTGCCCAGGGCCATGCAGCTGGGAAACCACCCAGACTTGAACCCCCGTCTGCAGGCAGAGAACTTGTTCTAGCGTCTGGTGAGGCCGGGCCGGTCTCCCCTGGACAGAGAAACAGCAGCTGGCGCTCACAGCCCTGGCCAGGCGGCCCCTGCCCGCGGGTCTGCGGCCGGCCAGGGCAGTCACGCCTGAGAACGGAGGTGGGGCCAGGGCGGGCCTGCCTCTCCGGAGCCGTGATGGTGACGCCCTCTTCCCTCCACCCGGCTGCCCGGGCCAGGTGTGGGCTGCTGCAGGTGGGGGACCGTGTCCTGTCCATCAATGGCGTCGCCACCGAGGATGGGACTATGGAGGAAGCCAGCCAGCTGCTGAGGGACGCCGCGCTGGCCCACAAGGTCGTGCTGGAGGTGGAGTTTGACGTGGCCGGTGAGCGACGGCCCCTCCTTCCTCCCAGCACGAGTCGCCTGGCCCCCACCTCCTAGGCCCTGCCCTGGTGGGTGCAAGCAGCCCCCACCCATCCCATTTCCGCATCCTGAGCCTTCTCCGTGAGGCAGTGAGGGAGGGAAGCACTCCCTAGGAGGGAGGACTCGCCTGCTGTGAGGATTAATGGGGGATTCAGAGGAGGGCAGAGGGGAGCTGAACACACCCCAAGAGCCTCTGCAGGGCTGGGGGTCAGGAACCACAAGCAGCAATTGGGGTTCGACTTCTGCTTCTGTGACTTGGACACCATGTGACTTTGGATAGGACACTTCTTCCTCCACCCTCAGTTTCCCCAAATGTAAATAGTGAATGGAATCCTCGTTCTACTCTAAGGGATGCTGTTCAGGTCAGATAAGTCACGTGGAACACCCAATCTGCTTGGGCTGGGCTATGGGGAACCCCCTCCCAACAGCTGGCAGTTGTGAGGTGTGGTCCAGTCCTTGCTCTGCTCTGACCCAGAGGGCTGATTGTCTTGGGAAAATCTGGCCTCAGTTTCCTCTTCTGCCAGGTGGGAGAAGCAGGAGGGGATTGGGATGGTTATTCTTTAAGAACCCCGTCGGGGCCAGAATGGGTGTGAGTCTCCCGGGACTCACCCGGCCGTGTCTGTCTGTGCCAGAGTCCGTCATCCCGAGCAGCGGCACCTTCCACGTGAAGCTGCCCAAGAGGCGTGGCGTGGAGCTGGGCATCACCATCAGCTGTGAGTCCCTCTCGCCGCCAACGGGCCCCACCCTGTCCTCGAGCCAGCCCCCTGGGGGGAAATGTTGGCCCAGCCCTGGAGCATCCACCAGCATTGCCACAGCAGTGCACAGGGCCTGGCCGGGGGAAGCGCTGCGGGGCAGAGGGCGACCCTGTTCCTTCCACCCTGCAACGCCCAGTCACGTGTTCTAGGGCAATATCCGAATCTTGCAGTCTCAGTTTCCCATTCGTACCTGGTAGCTCCCTAGCCTTTGGGGCCTCCAGGGGAGGAAAGTGGTGTGCGAGGTGCCAAACACGTGGCTACATTGGGTTTGCTGTCCACCTCTGTGTTCTGGGGGCCCCAAAGAGGCCTGGGGCACAGTAGGTGCTTAATTCATGTATGTCAAAGAAATCAAAGCAAGGGACGGCGGAGTGAGAGAAGAAAGGCAGAAGACTGGGCCAGGAGCCTCAGACCCCTCCTGCGGCTGTGAGCTGCGAGGGCTGCAGGTCGGGGCAGAGGGAGCTGCGGGCTGGATGCAGGTGCAGTGCAGGGCTCGGCCATCCCGGGGAGCTCCAGGGCTGGGGGCCCTGGGAGGTGGCCCTGAGCTGAGGCTGGAGGCTGGGCCCTTGCCCCACAAGTGCCAGTCTGGATGGAGGCTACACCAGGCCGGTGTTGTTATTTCCTTGGTTGAGGCTAGAGAGGGGCAGTCCCTCCATTCTGGCCAGGTGCTGGGCCCAGATAGTCCCTCAAGGAGCTCACAGGTTTGCTGGGGCCTGGGCTGCACAGGGGGAGAAAAGGGCTGATGTGGGTTGAGTACCTACTGTGTGCCAGGAGCTGGGTGAGGCTTCAGGCCCATGCCATCTGGTTTAATGTCGTGACTTCCTCATGAGGTCTGCAGTGTCGTCCCCGTGCTACAGGGGGTAAACTGAGGCACGGGTTGGTGAGCTGATCTTCTCATGGCCACCCAGCCAGGAAGCAGCGGAGCAGGGGTGGGGCTCCCAGCCCATCTCCCATCTCCTGGGCCCCCTGAGGCTGAGGCCATCAAAGGACGGGTTCATGGCCTCTCTCCTTCCAGCAGCCAGCAGGAAGCGAGGGGAGCCCCTGATCATCTCGGACATCAAGAAAGGCAGCGTAGCCCACAGGTCGGGGGCCCTGGGCACAGGGAGGCCGCCAGTGGGGTAGGGGTGGGGCCTGCATGTGCCAGGCTCCTTCCTGTTCCCCACCTCTGCTCCGGCAGGACTGGAACCCTGGAGCCGGGTGACAAGCTGCTGGCCATCGACAACATCCGCTTGGACAACTGTCCCATGGAGGACGCTGTGCAGATCCTGCGGCAGTGCGAGGACCTGGTGAAGCTGAAGATCCGGAAGGACGAGGACAACTCCGGTGCGCCCCCGCATTGCCGCCGCTCGAGGCCCACCCTTCGGGCCCGCTTGCAATTTGCGCTCCCTCTGCCGAGAAGGGAGGGCGGAGGACTGGCTAGGGGAGACCTGGGGATGAGCTGAGGCAGGGAGGGGCTCGCCACAGATTGCCCACTGCCCGGGCCCTGCAGGACCCTGGGGGTTCTGTGGGGATTTGAGCCACTGCTTGGACCCTCCATGCCCAGCACACAGCCTGGGAAGGACGCCCACGGGGGCCACTGAGAGCCATGAGTGGTGGGCATGGGGGCGAGGCGGGCACCGCCGCATGGCCGTGTGAGTGGATAGGTGTAGGCTGCAAACTCAGACACCTCGGAGGCCAAATGACAGAGTGATTGTGCTGGACAAAGTAGGGAGCGAACAGGAGGGGTAAGGACTGTGGCTGGCGGAGAGTGAATCGCTTATTCCGAGGGGCTGAGCTGCCAGCTTCTGCCCTGGAAAGAGGGTCACTTGTGGACCGATTTCTTATTTCTTTCTTTTTCAAAAGCTGAAAATCTGGTTTATTCTGGTTTATTCTTCTTAGCATCACCACCACAGCTGTTTCTGTGTGTGGTCTGTGGAAGTTGTGTTTTTAAATGCTGGTTGGTTCACTCGTGGCATGAGTGACGGGTGAATGAACGAGTGACTGAGTGATGAATGTGAGTCAGCACAGCAGGGCTGCAGGGGGCCTGCCCCCTGGGACTGTGCCCCTGACAGGTGCCACCTTGCAGATGAGCAGGAGACCACGGGTGCCATCAGCTACACGGTGGAGCTGAAACGCTATGGGGGCCCCCTGGGCATCACCATCTCGGGCACGGAAGAGCCATTTGACCCCATCGTCATTTCGGGGCTCACCAAGCGTGGTCTGGCGGAGAGGTGAGTTGGGGCTCTGCGGGGACACAGGGTGGGCCCAGGACTCTCGTGGAGCAGGAGCAGGGCTTTGGGGTCCGTTGAATCAGATTCTGATCTTTGCACCCATGTGGATGCTCTGGGTGACGTCGGCCTGCCCCTTCCCTCTTGAGCTTAGTTCCGCAGGGGCCGGGAGACGGGCAGCTCCCGGAAGACCTGGCTCCACAGAACTGCTGGATAAATGTATACTAACTCTTCAGCTCCGCCCAACCTGGAGATTTCTGGAAAGTCACCTGTGGGCCTCTGTGGCACACCTGCCAGGTGGCTCATACAGGCAGTACCGGGTCTGGCACAGTGTGGGTTGTTTCTAGGGGTGAGGGCTGCCCCTGCTTCCTCTTCTCTAGGAATTGTCTCCCAAACAGCAACAGAGGGAGCTGAGAGAAGGCTGACCCAGACCGAATTAGGGGCTAAAGGTGGGCAGGTACAGCTAGACCCCAGAGTCCACAGAGGGCACCAGGGCAGCCACCCTGCTATGGGTGAGATGGGTCTCCTGATGCCTGTGCTGCACTCTCCTGGCTGGCTGCAAGTGGGGGCCTGGCCAGGCCCCAGGCAGGACAGGCCCTGGAGGAGGATACAGGACAGGAGGGGCACGGCTTGCCTGGGATGGAGCTGGAGGGAGTCACCGCTAAGCTCCCTGTTGATGGTCCTGCTCCTGGAGTGCCCCCTGCTGGGCACCTGGCAGATTGCACACCTCTGACCAGTTCCCACTTTCTCAGGGTCCCTACTGTGTGTCTTTTCTGGGTGGTGGGGACACAACAGACAGTCCCTGCTGCCTTCTGCAGTTGGTGCTGTCCGACTGCAGTGTAATTAATGTGAGCCACAATTTAATGGTTAACTTCTATCAGACCTCCTTGGAAAAGTTAAAAGAAACAAATAATGAATCTTAAATATGATGCTTATTTCAACATGAAATCAATATAAAAATTAACAAAATATTTGACATTCTTTTCTTCTCACTCAGTCTTAAGAATCCCTTGTTTGTTTTAGACTTTCAGCACATCTCAGCCGTGTCAGCCAATCGCAGGGACGCGCCCTGGCGCATGGCTGTGGCTTGTGCTGGACAGACAGCTGGCCCCTTCCCAAGTCCGCCATTCCCCCCTCACTCAGCTCCTGGACCCAGGAGCTTGCTAGGCACGAGGCAAGCTGGGGCTAGACCCATGGCAGTCTCTTCTGGGGCTGACCTGGACATTTGGGGTCCAGATTTCCCAATCAGGTCAGGTGCACTCCCAGTGCCCAGGACAGCTTCTCTCCCCGCCTTCATCACGGCTGCTCCCAGAATCACCTTCCCTAGCAACACTCACTCCCAGAGACACCATTCATAGGGAAGGGGTGGCGACCAGGAATCTGCATTTTCTAAAAATCTCAGATAATTCCAGGTAGAAGACCACTGGGCCAGAGCAGTGCTGCCCCCTGACCTTGTCAAGTCAGCTGGGCCCCGGTGATTATGCTCTTTCTCTAGGTGATAAAACTGTGGTCCAGGGAAAGGGAAATCTACCCATGAACTTCTGCTGAAGGGAAACATGAATCCATTCCAATCATCTGTCCTGCAATCATATTTGATAAAATAAGTTATCAATCCCCAATTTTGTAGAAAAACGAACTGAGACGCATGGAAGTTAAGCTGCTAACCCCAACTCACATAGTAGGATTTGGCATCTAATATACGGGATTCAATTCATGCTCAGAACTCACGCTGGAAACTCATTCTAGAACCTAATTTTGAGTCAGATGGGATAATTCCCTCCCAGATTATGCTTTATACCTCTATTAATGCAACCCAAGATCACAATTGCCTTTTTTTTTTTGCAACTAGGTTTGACTGGGTCAGCTAGGCTTGTGCCTTGCAGTTCCCAAGGTCCCTGATGGTAGAAACCCCCACTCTTAAGCTCTGATTTTCTAACTCTCATCCCATACTCTGTGCCCCCTCCTCAGGACAGGCGCTATCCACGTTGGGGACCGCATTCTGGCCATCAACAGTGTTAGCCTAAAGGGCCGGCCGCTGAGCGAAGCCATCCACTTGCTGCAGGTGGCCGGCGAGACTGTCACGCTGAAGATCAAGAAGCAGCTAGACCGTGAGCCTCACCCCATGCCTTGGGCCATCCAACCCTTTCAGGAGGGAGAGTCCTCTGTGCAGAGATTTCCCTTGCCCACCTCATGGAATCCTCGACAATCTCTATGGAGGGGAGGATCTTGGGACAGCTGAGGGGACAAGACTCAGAGAGGGGAGTGGTGGGCCCACGGTTGCACAGCTGGCATGGAGCAGTCTGGTAGGAGCTCTCATCAATTCCTGTCTCTCGTGGTGCCTGTGCATTGTGCCTGTGCATTCCTCAGTTTCCCCTGAAGTTGTGCCCCATGCCTTGGTGGGAAGAGCTTAAGCTTTGGGGTCTTCCTTCTTATCTGAGCTCACCCTGTGACCTTGAGTCTTGCTCAGCCACCCAAGTCTCAGTTCTGCCATCTGTGAAGTGGGCTTGCTATTGGTGGGACACCTCCCTGTGTCAGATTGCCCAGCAGTAGGCTCGGGGGCAGGGCAGGGGTCCCATGGATTCCCAAACCAGTGGGGAAACTGAGGCTTCGTCAAAGGTCCCTGTGTCTCTGAGGCCAGAGTCCCGTGGCAGTGATAAACCCCTTCCCCTCCCAGGCCCCCTCCCACCCCTCAAGTCGGGCAGCCTGAGCGAGGCCAGTGATGCAGATGAGGACCCACCAGAGGCGCTCACAGGAGGTCTGCTGGTAGCCCGCTTCTCGCCCGCTGTGCCTAGTGTGGACAGCGCCGTGGACTCCTGGGACAGCTCGGCCACGGAGGCTGGCTTTGGGGGCCCAGGTGATGCCTTGGGGCCCTCAGACAAGCAACATGCTTTTCTGGATCACCCCACCAGCCGGGCCTTTGCAGGGGTTCCCACTGCTTCACCCATCTTCCTCCTCCTCTCCTAGCTCTGTCCTTTGGGGACCCTTCTTGAAGGCAGATTTGACTGGGCCTCACTGGCCACTGCGGGGCCCTTGGCTCCTGGGAGCAGGCCCACAGGCCTCCGCAGCTTTTGATTAGCACCTTGCAGGCTGTTCAGTTCCTCCCTGAGGCCAGAGTCCAGGCTGGCTTCCTGTCTCCTCATTCCTGGCCCCAGGCCTGGCACGCAGCAGGTGCTCAGTCCACGCTCATCCACCCAGTTGAAGGCCATGAGGAGGAAGGGCCCTCCCACCCATCCTGTAAGACCCAGATGGGGATGGGCACCCTCAGGCGCCCTCCTAAACATGAGCTCCCCTGCCTACGCATGTTGAGGCCCTTGCGTGGTCTGGCGCTTCTGAATCTGACCCCTGTGACCCAGAGCCCCAGGGGGTCCCAAAGGCCCAGCTTAGAGAACAAGAGGAAGGAGGGCCCTTGGGGACCTCAGCAGCTCCCAGCCCAGGTTTCCTCGTGCTGGACGTCTTCCCGCTGTGGGTCTCAGCTTCCCCACTGGGAGCAGTTGGTTAGCCCCTGCAAACTCACCCCCTGGGCCCTCAGGCTCGCAAAGGTGGGGCGAGGCATGGGCAGAATGCTGTGCCTCCCTCTCACCTGGGGTTGGTCAGGCCGACCCCAGAGGAACTGGGCCAGGGTCTGAGAGATTCCCATGTTAACACCCTCTGCTGGATGATTAGGAAATCTGGGGGATTCTGGGCTAGGGGCTGGGGGTACCCTTGGAACCTCCTTAAAACCATGCAGGCTCCCAGACCTGCCTGGGGTTCCCCAGCACAGGTAGAAATAGGGCAGGGAAGAGGGCAAGCTAAGGGCGCCATGAACACATAGATGATCCCCCCCCACTGCCTGCCAGGTTCCTACACTCCCCAGATGGCACCCCGAGGCCTGACTTCCCAGGAGTGGCGGCCCAGCCGGCTGAGAAGCAGCCCCCCACCCACAGAACCCCGGAGGACGAGCTATACGCCGGTGCCTGCTGACGAGAGCTTCCCAGAGGAGGAGGAGGATTGGGAGCCTCCAACTAGGTCTGTGGTGGGGGCGCCCCGAGGGAGGAGACAGGCAAGGTCTCTGGCTAGGACGGGTGAGGGTAGCCTGGGAAGACTCTGGTCTAGACCCCGAGGAGGGACAGCTCCTGGCGAGGAGGGGAGAGTCGGGTGCAGCCCTCTGAGCCGCCAAGACTGGGAAGGGGCAGCGGGGTGGAGGGCGTGGCAGGGGTGACATGCGAGTCTCGGTGTCTTCCCAAGTCTGCTAACCTCCTGCCTCAGAGAGCAGCCGGCCCAGCACTGGAGGCAAACTCTCCTACCTCAGCCCTGATCGCTTAAGGCCCTGGGGGGACGAGCCCGGCCCCTGCTGCGGAGCTGCTGGTGTGTGTAGTATCAGCCTTGAGGTACTCAGCCTCGACCCTGGAAAAGGCTCCCGAGGAGAGCAGGCCTGTGGGGAAATGCTATTTCCTCTGGTCCGTCTGTGCTTTTGCTCAGGCTGTTCCCCCCAGAACACCTCTCCCTCTCCTCTCGTGGCCAGCGCCACTGGTCGTTCCCAGTGCTCCAATCCCCCGGCCTCTGGGAGGCTCTCCTGCCTCCCTCGGGCAGGGGGCTTTCCTGCTGCCTCTCCCAGGGGCTTGGCCGCCTTGCGGCTGCCTGGCCATCGGCCTGCAGGTTGCCTCCTCCGGTGCTCGCACTTGCTCGCGAGTCAACCTCCAGCTCCTTCCCCACAGGGGCCATGTCAGATTCCCCTGGTGCCCTGCGCCCTAGAGAGGGCCTGCCCCAGTGCTTGCAGTTGAGCTGAGTGAAGGAAATGTCCTTCAGCCTCTGGCTTCTCAGCTGTAAAATGGGGAGGGGAGGAGGCAGCTGTTCCCCTTCCTCCCCGGGCTCCCTAGGAGAGGAGAGCCTTTTTGAAAGCGCCGTAAACCGAGCATACGTCCTAGATGCCCAGGACATGGGAGGTGGCGGGCGGCTGTCTGACGGCCGAACGCCGACTCGTCTAGTGAGCGCCCACACCGGGATGGACGTCACGGGGGTCTCGGCCCGGCCCCAGCATGGATATCCCACCCTGTCCATTCATCTGTGTCCTTGCTGGCTCCAGCTCTGTCCCTGTCACTGTCCTATGAAGCCATGTGTGTGGGCGGGGCCAGGGCCGTCCTCTGGGGCTACACCATGGATCTCCTCTCTGTCTGTC